>CM033475.1:41542062-41599562 GCA_019447015.1 Hymenochirus boettgeri | reverse complement strand
GATGATTGATCAAAATGAGTTTTTTGACTATAGTTACCCTTTAAGTATGGCTTTCATGGGAATGGAAATATGCTCAGTAGGTGGGTGTCTGTTTTGGGGGTTGGAGTATCAGCGTTTCTGTTTAGGACCATGAAACAAACAGTTTTGATTCATGACCCTAAACCTCATAATATTCACATTTGAGGATTGTTACCATTACAGTATTTGTGAAAAAAATTCCCAAATGCTGAAACTCGATCGCAGTAACACTTCACGTTCCAGATTCCTTAGCTAGGTAATAGCTTCTCCTATATGTACCGAATTTCATGTCTCTACATAAAAACTGTGGAGGAATACAGTCCAAAAAAGCAGAAGAAGAAACAGAAGAAGAAAAAAGAAGAAGAAATAGAAAGAACAGTAACTGGCTCTTCAAGCCAAATTATAACTATTTGGAGTTAACAGGGCAGCATTTTGAGTAGAATTGCAGTATCAGGACCATGGACAGCTCATCCTGTATTGGGATCTTGCAAAGAATAATGAAATATTCAGCTTTGTATATAGTCAGGGAGATTCAATAAAAGTTCTTATTGTTTAAAATGGTGCTAATTTAGCCCCAACCAATCAGATCTTATTTAACATTGAAAGCTAACATCTGATTGGTTGGGGCAAAATTAGCCACCATTTTTACGATAAAACTTATATTGAATCTCCCTGACTATTCTCACTATCTGTACACTAACAAGGAGATGTAATATCACTAACAGTAGCGTCTTACCTTTCCGCAATGAAATACCAGACGTAAACGCTGTTATGTTCGGGATTGTAGAAAGGTAAGATGCTGTGGTTAGTGAGGCTTTAAAGACCCCATACATTCCGTGTTAAATTTCACGCTACAAGGTAGCAAAAAATGTTACAAAATTAGAATTGTATCGGTGCGATCCAGGGGCAGAGTGAAGTTGATTTTTCAGTATTAACAATAATGCAGAGCTCTTGCTTCCTAAAACAAAGGATATATAGAAGGTGCTTTGTATTATATTCTCAGTACTGCAATGGAACATTGTCTATAATAATTTAAAGGGAAATGCCACATGAGCACATTCCAAATTCTATTGTTATTCCTACAGCAGATTCGGAGAATGAGATATTTCTAGGCTCTCTGCAGTTTGGTGCAGACAGTGACCGGACGGTGTAATGACAGCTATAGAGCAACACGGTTTATTTCTCTGCTGTAAACCAAGGGCGGTGTTTGGTTTACATTTAAATATCACTGTCACTGGAACTCACCCTGTATTTACAGAATTACAGTCCCAGTAAAGGTCGCAGTTCTAGATCTCTCATAAACAGACACATGAGCACATTCCCTTGTATCCAGGATACAACTAAATTTCTACCTGCACAGCGATTGCCTGTCGCTTCTCTGATGGACGTAGTCGAGGCAGAACAAAGATTCCAACATCCTCGGAGTGTTTGCAGTCACTGACACCCCAACCATTAGATTCACACTCTGCTATTGAGCTCTCTGTGCCTGACAGCGAACGTTATCCAACCAGATGGCCCTGTAATGTAAATAAAGTCAACTACATATACACGTTTTAATGTTAAACAAAGGAAGTGGGTTGTTTTATTAAGACACCAAAGTGTTCCTGAAACAAAGGCTGTGTTTGATCTTGGAAAGTCTGCACAGTATAGTACGGCACAGCACAGCGCAGCATTAGTAACACTGTTGGGCTTATTTAAAGAGGTGCAAAAATGTGCCCATGCTCTTAATCTGGATCAAATCAGATGCCATCTGTTTTGAATTTTTTAAGGACAATTATACCCCCTCCCCCCCTTGCTCCTCTTCTTTCATAGCTGAGTAGTACCCTGGGTGAGAAGCTTAACCGCTAAGGCCTCACCCCTGGATAATTTACCTAGCAGCTGTAGTTTACTTACTTTAAAGGGTATCTCCACTCGTAAAAACAAAATTTTGACATTTAGTTTTATTAAGAACAGGAGGTAAAGGAGCTGTGTCTTACCTCCCGTTCTTGAATATAACCTGCAGGAGCTGGGAGAGAAGGTAAGCTACTTACATAATTGCTCGCTCCTCCGCCGACTCCTCCTGACGGACTCTGTACTCTTGTGCAAATGCGATGCGTTTGGAATAAGAGTCCATTAGGACCTGTGCGGCAGAGGAGCGAGCGATCGTGTAAGTACCTTATATTCTCTCCTGGCTCTGCAGGTTTTATTGAAGAATGGGAGGTAAGACACAGCCCTTTACCTCCTGTTTTCAATAAAACTGAAAATCAAAATTTTGTTCTTACCAGTGGAGATACCCTTTAAGTTTCCCTCGATGTTCCCGCCTCTTCTGCAGTACACGATGTAGCCAATGGGAACACACACGCACAATAGCATGTCTTCCCATTGGCTACACTGCAAACTGGATTACTTACTTGTAAGTATCATTTCTTACTCGGCAGCATATTGGCAATTTTAAGCAAAATGTTACTAGAGTTTTGGGGGGTCCTGCATATAATATAAAATCATTTGAAGGGGTGGACATACCTTAAATTGCAGAGAGGCCAGTGATGATCGGCTCTTGGTAAATCCGGCCCTAATGATGTAGGTGTAATGGAGTCTTGCTATTTTCACTTTCTCAGAAGGCAAATAAAAGGAGTTATGTAATTATTTCATTTCATGGCGGCTCTTTTGGAAATGCCATCAGGTTCAATAAGGCCAAAACCAGTCAGTAGATTGTACTCTGATTCTCAGCTCATATAATGCTTAAAGCACATACTCATGCTCCAATCCTTCCTCTAGACTGACCGCTCAAGGCTTCCGACTGGTCTTCCAGGCGAAAGGACTGTCATCATGGCAAATGCAGCCGTGTCCAACAGTTAGCCACACCACTATGGACCTGCATCAGCTGTGGTTTTTCGACACGCTCAATCGTGTCCAATTGGACGAACAAACAACCGACAGTTGGTCGCGGCCGCAAGAAGAACCCATATAATAATTCAGCCCAATTGAAACACTGAAATGCCGGTTGGATGGGCCAAATTATTGCATGGTGTGTACCCAGCTTTAAAAGCCCAACATATAACTTGGAATTCACTAAAGGGCTGTCTGGTAAACATGGTCATGTCTCTACGTGTTGGCGCTCCTGTAATATCATGGATTGTATATTGAGTTGTACCTTAGATTTCTGGGGTCTGGTATAAAGAATCTCGGAATGCAGCCTTGTCTCTTTGTATGATTACAGTATTCTTTGACGGCTTGTATGATATTTATGTTTTATAGAAGATAGTTTAATTATCCTTAAATAATTACATTTATTCTTATTCCACCCAGGGTGCCATGACACCAAGGAGGGAAAGAAAGACATTTCTACTGATATTAAATGAATTAAATGGCCTATTAACTATCATAGTTGGAAGTCACCATGGTGTTTTGTGGTGTCCTATATCATATGTCAATAGTTAACCATTATAAGGCAAGAAAAACACATCTTTTCACACAAAAGTTTCCGATTTTTCTATGTGTGTAGCAAGGACAACATGACAAACAGCTGAATATAAAGGGCCAAATATAAATAAAAGCATGGTTTGGGATATAATGGATAGCTTCCATCCCGCATATAGAATATCAAAGATGAAAATCTCAGATCCTGCTTTCATGAAACATTAAGACCAATGAAAGACGTTTTCCATGGTAACATTCTGCAACAAAAAAAAATCACTCATCGCTCAAATTTATAATCAAGCAGGTGATTTTTTTTTTATTTTGCAGATTTAAACATTGTGGTAATGCATTCTAAATGGGATAGCAATGTAGTACCCAGGTGAGGTGTGCTTAAGATGTTCTATACGGTCCCCTTGCTGCCTCCTCCATACTTGTGAAATTTGTCCAATGGTAAGCCCAGGCGCTATGAGATAGACTTTTTTCGAAATCATCTACTTTCGATTTTCGATATTGTCTACTTTCTATAAAAATTGAAAATTCGAAAGTAGACAATCATCTCCAGAGCTATCATCAATAATCCTTAAAGGGCATCTCCACCCTTAGTAAAAACTTTTAATATATTGTAGAGCATTCCTCCCACCCCAAACCGCTATATTGGCTCTTGAAAATAGATTCCAAATTCTACTTACAGCTCCTCATTCCAGCGTCGCACTGGTCCGCCCCTGCCTGCCCCAGAACTACAAGCAGGAGGCTGGACCGCAGTCGTGGCTGAGAGGTAACCATCACAACCATGGCTGCCAGCAATACAGAATGCCCAGGAGTGAGAATCTTAGGGACACTATACTGACAAAATGACTTTGCCTCATCTTAATCTATAATTGATACATGTAAGTAGCACTTGCGTGTTTGCTGATGCCTTCAATCCAGCACACGTTTTGTTTAGGGGCAGTATCCCCCCTCTCTTTCTTTTAACCACTCCCACTTCCATCCAACCTGACTTTTCCCCCACAAACCAACTGTCAAGCTGCATCAAACATACAGCATTCCAACTGTTAAAATTCTGTCCCCATTCCAGCTACAGTAAAACTACTCACAGAATAGTTTTCGAGAGCAAGGAACTTGATTGACAGCTGAATATAAGAAGTTTTAGATTGGATATCTAAAGAAATAGGGAGCATCAACAAAAAGATAATACAGTGGTGGTTGAGAAGAATATACAGGAGATTCAATAAAAGTTCTTATAGTTTAAAATAGTGCTAATTTTGCCCCAACCAATCAGATCTTTTTAACATTGAAAGCTAACATCTGATTGGTTGGGGCAATATTAGCACCATTTTAGATGATAAGAACTTTTATGAATAACCCTGATAGTTTTCAATTATGGTCTATTTAAAATAACCACTTTACGTATGATGCCCTTTAAGTAGATTTTGGAATCTATTTTTAACAATGTAGCAGTTGGGGTGGGAGGGCAGTCCTACATTATACCTAATGCTTTTTACACTGCATGAAGGAGAGTCATGGAGGGATCGGGAGGAGGGGGGGAAGGGATCCCCGGCGCATGTCAAAATCAACTGTGAGGACAACACAGAGGCCACAACATTTTGGACAGGAAGAACAGTCCTACCTTTCAGTTTCCTGGACTTTGAGAGGCATTACAGGAGAACCATAAGGAGCAGGCATGTAAGTTAAGGAGGTAAGGTTTTTTTTCAAATTATACAGTGGGGCCAGTAGTGGGTTAAATTTTTGTTTGGGGGTGGACATGCTCTTTAATGACAAATAGAACTTGCCCTTTACAAAACATTGCTTTTTACTTTTAATAGATCTCGTGTGAAAACAATAGTCCATTTGCAAACTTAATTTTCTGATACTACGTTTTCATTCCCCAAAAAAATGTTAATCAAATGGAATTAAATAAAATGGCTGCTTATTTCGCAAATCATTTCCAATTCCAATCTGAAATAATGAATTTTATTAGCTTTTCCCAGGTGTAAAATCCTATATATATTGGGTTATAGTGGATTTAGCACTCATTGTACATACACCAGTAACTGATGCAGTACTCTTTTAGTTATATTTTGTGCTACTTTGTATCAGTTTTTTGGGGGTATAAAACTCATTTTCCCAACATTTCTTACTGACCAAACTCCCACAAGGCAGTAACCACCGAAAACTCAATACAGCATCATGGGAGCTTGGTCAGGTTAGAAGCACCATGTGGCAATATTCTGGTGATACCGCTAAGAGCCCTCTATGTACCATGTATATCATGCAGTGTACAATATGAATCTATTAATCTTATGTCCCACATTCTGTTTTTAGATTCAGTTTTAGAAAACAACTGTATTATGTAGACAGTTACATGTGGGGTGAAATGATGTATGTCCTAACATGGCTTAATGGTAAAACACAAGTTTAATATAAAGAGACTGGGGTATAGAGTAGTACACTCTGTATAAACACACTAATTCATAATAAATCCAACAAATATCAGCTGAATGACAGGTTTGGTACAATTTACATTGCTGCATCAATAAACATGAAAGACTTTCCAAGAAGACAAATCCTGTAATATCAGCTGATAATTCTGTTTGTTCTTTATTAGAATGTTAACACACCAGTACTGGGGCGCATGTTATAGTATAGTGAGGATCCTATTTCTGTGTCAATCATCATTAGTGCAAAGCAATTATTCTTTAAAAATCATCGCTGGATTTTCTATTGGTGTAAGTACATTGTGGTTTTCTTACCTTCACCTTGTCCATACTTGGCACTGTGAGCCCAGTTCATTGCCATCTCAAAACCAAGCTGCTGCACACTATATGTGCCACCTCCAGATTAAAATCATCATCACAACTGTGCCCCAGTGTCCATTGTGCAGGATTTCCAGTCGGCCTTCATTGGGCACTCTTGACTGACCAGCTAAGCGCAGTTGGATTGGCTGTGTCCCTGTTTGAGGTTGTAACAACAAAGTACCAGCATGTCAGTGATATATTAAACAAACCAAGACTGGATTTGTATGTGTCCATTGCTCTTTTTGGGTGGTGGATTCTGGTCAGATGATTCAGATGATCCCTTTTGTTACCTGGAAAGAAAAAAAAAAGACACTTTAAGTTGTTTGAGCTGATGATGTCAATAAGAATGTTCAATCTTCCATTCTATTGGGTGATGTTGTGCTGGGTTCCATGAGGCAAGGAGCTGATACATTTACCTCTAATAACCTACCCAATTTTCCACCACTTGTTTTGAACTTAAAAACGCATTGGGTGACCATAGACTCTTTTGAGGTGGAGTGTGATGACAGAAGCTACATTTTCAAGTGGCCCGTGACAGCAGCACCCCTGCAGTACAGGATCATTATAGCCTATAATACTTTGTTGGAGTAAATCCATGTGCAACTAATGACATAGCTAAGCACATATAACTGATCACATACCTTTAATGCTCTTGTATGTTTTATCAAAAAAATGTTCCTAACAAACTCTAAAGAAAATAGAATCACCACTCCGTATTTAAGGGTGAAATCAATATTTTTATTAGCAATTGGACATCAGGCAATATATGTTACACAGAAACTGGGGGTCTGACTCCTTTCACAGTGTCTCAGCCACTTCTTCAGAGACACAGAGGGGTTGATTCAAAAGGAGCAAAAGTTTGCCAGTGTAATTAATATGGAGCAACCAATCAGATGTTATTTAATTTCAATAACCCAGTAAAAAGCTACCATTTGATTGGTTTTTGCAAATCTATTTCAGGGCAAACTTTTGCACCTCTTATTGCATCATCCCCAGACATGATGAAGTCTCGTGATAAACTGCAGGTAGTAAAACCATCTCTGCTTAGTACTTCTAATGGCAATGGAAAGGGACGTGTGTGGCTGAACATAGGGTGTTTCCCTAGGAGCTATGGATGGCAATGCTGACTCAACCTCTCCCTGTTCACTATTATACAAAGAGCGACTCATCTACTCTCCTCTCTCTCCAGAGATGGGGAAAATTCAAAGCATTCTACTAAGTACCAGCACAAATACAAGGCACTTAGATCTAGATTCCTTTCCATGGAAACTTGCTGTATAATAGCCACTGTAAATAAAATATTTAAGGCAGAATGTTTGAACATTACGTCTGGGTTTCCAGGTTAACCCTTGATAACGTCTGCGTTATAAAGTCACCTTTGACTACAGAAACACAAAATTATCCATTGACTAACCACAGTGTTACGTTGCTTCCTGATGATATGCAGGGTCAACATCTGAAATGGACACATCATCACGTAAGGCAAAGGAGAAACCACAAAGGATTATATCTACAATGGACCAAAAGCTTACTGGGACTGTAAAGTAAATTGAGATCGTGATAGATAGATAGATAGATAGATAGATAGATGATAGATAGATAGATAGATAGATAGATAGATAGATAGATAGATAGATAGATAGAGATAGATAGATACGATAGCTCGCTCGCTAGTCTCTCGATCGCTGCTCGCTCGCTCGCTCGCTCGCTCGATCGCTCGCTCGCTCCTCGCTCGCTCGCTCGCTCGCTCGCTCGCTATCTGCTGCTCGCTAGCTCGCTCGCTCGCGCTCGCTCGCTGGCCTCGCTCGCTGCTCGCTGCCTGCTGCTCGCTCTCTCGCTCTCTCGCCTCTCGCTCGCTCGCTGCTCGCGTCGCTCGCTCGCTCGCTCGCTCGCTGCGTCCTCCTCTCGCTCGCTCGCTCGCTCTCTGTCGCTGTAGCATTGTCTGCTCGCTGCTCGCTCGCTCCTCCTTGCTCCTTTGGTGAATAGAGATCAGATGAAATCTAGATAGAGAGATAGATTTAGATAGAAGATAGATAGATAGATAGACAGACAGACAGACCAGACAGACAGACAGACAGACAGACAGACACAGACAGACAAGATAGATGATAGATAATCATATGCTACCACTAATAGATAAAGCGATAGATGGACATATGAAAGACAACAGATATATACTATATATATATCTAGATAATAGATGAGATGATAGATAGATGATAGATCGCTCCATAGCGAGAAATCATCGATAGCTCGATAGCTATTCGATAGAGAGATAGATAGATAGCTAGATATGCTCGCCGCTCTCTCGCGCGCTAGCTAGATAGCGACGCTCGATCGATACGAGCTCGTAGCGCGCGGATAGCGCCGCGAGCGAGCTCGCTCGCGGCTAGAGCACTCGAGCCGCTCGCTAGAAGTTAGTACTACAGTTTACTAGCCAGTGTTGGGTCAGCACTCTACTTTCCAGCCAGTGTTAAGTTAGAACTCCAGTTTATTAACCAGTGTTAAGTCAGACCTCTGGTTTACTAGCAAGGGTTAAGTCAGACCTCTAGTTTACTAGCCAATGTTAAGTCAGCACTCCATGCCCAGTTCCACAAGCCACACCCACTTTGCACTGTACTTCCAGCTTTGCACTCCGCTGGAAGATACACTGGGCATCTGTTAAAACTGTCTCGGTGCCAAAAAGTCCAGAAGCATCATGTCTGAAAGATTTACACGTGTTCTTTAGCAGTCAATTGGAAACATAAGTTGTGTGATTTTGATGTGTATGTTGATTTTACAATGCTATGGGTGATGGGGAGGAACATTCCTTAAACAAGATACACGTTTACCTTCCAATGTATTTCACACAAACTAATTGGAAATCAGCAAGAATAAATCACTATTAGCAGCAATAAAGGGAGATGACTTTACCAGCAATATGTTCTGCTGTGCCAATTAAAGGAGGATTTAATGCAATCAATAAAGAAAAGCTCCCCAAGCCAAGTGTGCATGTATCTGTGCACAGATGGAATAGATACAATACATATAAACCAAGACACATACACCAAAAAACAGGCGGAGGAAGGTATCGGTCTACGGAGGAAGGTTGGGGAGAAACATTTTCCCTTTGTAACAAGGTCAACAGGACATTGAGGAAACGTTGGAAAATTTTAGAGAAAACTTATCCATTAGTAGTAGTAGTAATGGAATAGTAACAGCTATTCCATAATGTCTCTCAGGGAGAGGTGTATGGAACACTAGAGGTCATACTGGAATATAGTAAAAATAGTATAGCAGGTTAGAGGTCTAGGGACATGTTCCTTTGCCTGTCTTGTACCCAATTTCCTTATTTTAAACAAGGGACTACATTTTTACATCCACACACTGGGGATGTTTAACCCATTAAGAAATTCTATACATGTGAGTCTAGTTTGGGATATACTTTCTTACTTGACCACATGGTCTCATCTTGGTAGGTGAGACCACCCAGTGTGTAAAGCAGAGGATCTCCCAACACAGAACCTCCATTAGAAAAGGTAAATTTACATTTTAGAGATATTGGCCATAATACATTCAAGTTTTCTAAACAGTTTCTTAAAGGGCAACCCCAATCTAAAATGTATACATAACCTAATCATCCACAACCCCAAGGACGCAACGTGTTCATAAGGAGACTGAGGTAATTATGTGCAGAAAAAATATACCTCAATAAGAATGGGCTCTTTATTTTTACCTCAATCCTTACATATATAAAATCATCTAGAATGGTGTACCAGCCAAACACTACCATGCAGGAGTCTTCACCAAATCACCAATACCTCAAGTTTAACATTATCACCAGTGGTTCTGCTACACTATCAGGAAGATTCAATAAAAGGTCTTATTGTTTAAAATGGTGCTAATTTTGCCCCAACCAATCAGATCTTATTTAACATTTGAAATCTTACATCTGATTGGTTGGGGCAAAATTGGCACCATTTTAAAAGATAAGAACTTTTATTGAATAACCCTGTATGTGTCACTGAAAAAAGATTGTAAGGCCCGAGGGTGCTAATGGAAAAAATTTGTACCACCCCATTCTGTTGGATACATGGGTGCCACCCTTACAATTGTTTAGGTGTCCTTGATGGTGACATCACTTCTTTTTGCTAAAATCGCATTTCAATGCACACAATTATAAGTCTATAATTTAAATGTGCAAATGTCTCATTCTTTGGTTTACCAAGAAAATCTAGTCATATTAAATATCAAAAAACTAAACAACTACTGCCAGAGTCATCTGAGGCGTTTCCTGCAAGGACCAAAGACAAATTATAGGTTTAAAAATGATCATATTTGCTTCATCTGTGAAAAAACAACATGTAGATCTCACTAACATAGAGTATCTACAGACAAATAAGGCAACGGTGAAATATTCCCTTTGTACAATGACCGTGGCACATGCCCTAGGTGAAAGGTCAGATGCCCCTGGTATCGCCACTGCCAAAGAAACAAAACCATTGCCAGAAAAAAACACAGCTGTGGCTTTGTATTGCCTGTTTAGTGTTTTACATAACTGAGACCAGGAGATTCCATGCAAGTTTCTTTTCCTATCTTCTCCCCCATTAGAGTCTGTCTGTGCAATATAAACTAACAGTGAGTAATCTCCCTCTACCTTCCATAGCAGTGAGTAATCTCCCTCTACCTTCCATAGCAGGTGAATAATCTCCCTTTAGCTTCCATAACAGTGAGTAATCTCCCTTACCCTCATAGCATTGAGTAATCTCCCTCTAGTTCCATAGCAGTAAATAATCTCCCTCTACCTTATAACAGTGAGTAATCTCCCTCTACCTTCCATAGCAGTGAGTAATTCCATCTACCTTCCATAGCAGTGTGTAATCTCCTCTATCTCCATAGCAGTGAGTAATCTCCATCTTACTTCCATAGCAGTGAATAATCTCCCTCTACCTTCCATAACAGTGAGTAATCTCCCTCTACCTTCCATAGCAGTGAGTAATCTTCCTCTATGTTCCATAGCAGTAAATAATCTCCCTCTACCTTCCATAGCAGTGAGTAAACTTCCACGACCTTCCATAGCAGTGAGTAATCTCCCTCTACCTTCCATATCAGTGAATAATCCCCCTTTACCTTCCATAGCAGTGAGTAATCCCCCTCTACATTCCATAGCAGTAATATCCCTCTACTTTTCATAGCAGTGAATAATCTCCCTCTACCTTCCATAGCATTGAGTAATCTCTCCCTATGTTCCATAGCAGTAAATAATCTCCCTCTACCTTCCATAACAGTGAGTAATCTCCCTCTACCTTCCATAGCAGTGTAGAGGGTGTAATATCCCTCTAATTTTCATAGCAGTGAATAATCTCCCTCTACCTTCCACAGCAGTGAATAATTTCCCTCTGCCTTCCATAGCAGTGAATAATCTCCCTCTACCTTCCACAGCAGTGAATAATCTCCCTCTGCCTTCCATAACAGTGAGTAATCTCCCTCTACCTTCCATAACAGTGAGTATTCTCCCTCTACCTTCCATATCAGTAAGTAATCTCCCTCTACCTTCCATAGCAGTGAATAATCTCCCTCTACTTCCATAGCAGTGAATAATCTCCCTCTACCTTCCATAGCAGTATGTAACATCCCTCTACTTTTCATAGCAGTGAATAATCTCCCTCTACCTTCCATAGCAGTGAATAATCTCCCTCTACCTTCTATAGCAGTGAATAATCTCCCTCTACCTTCCATAACAGTGAGTAATCTCCCTTTACCTTCCATAGCAGTTAGTAATCTCCCTCTACGTTCCATAGCAGTGAATAATCTCCCTCTACCTCCCTACAGTGAATAATTTCCCTCTATACCTCCAAACATTGAGTAATCTCCCTCTACCTTCCATAGCATTAAGTAATCTCCCTCTATGTTCCATATCAGTAAATAATCTCCCTCTACCTTCCATAGCAGTGAGTAATCTCCACTCTCACTCTTCAGCTGTTCCATAGCATTGGGTAATCCCCTCTACCTTCCATAGCATGAATAAAATTCCGCTACCTTCCATAGCAGTGAGTAATCTCTCTCTATCCCTTCCTATCAGTGAATCCTCCCCCTTTACCTTCCATAGCAGTGAGTAACCACCCTCTACATTCCATCGCATGGGGTAATCTCCCTCTACCTTCCATACCAATGATAATCTCCCTCTATGTTCCATAGCAGTGGGTAATCTCTCTCTACCTTCCATAGAAGTGATTAACTTCCACTACCTTCCATAGCAGTGAGTAATCTCCCTCAACCTTCCATATCAGTGAATAATCCCCCTTTACCTTCCATAGCAGTGAGTAATCCACCTATACGTTCCATAGCGGTGAATAATTCCCTCCCCTCTACCTTCCATAGCAAGTATGTAATATCCCACTACTTTTCAAAGCAGTGAATAATCTCCCTCTACCTTTCATAACAGTGAGTAATCTCCCTCTACCTTCCATAAAGTGAGTAATCCCTTCTACCTTCCATAACAGTGAGTAATCTCCCTCTACCTTCCTATCAGTATGTAATCTCCCTCTAGTTCCATAGCATTGAATAATCTCCCTCTACCTTCCATAGCAGTATGTAATCATCCCTCTACTTTCATAGCGGAATAATCTCCCTCTACCTTCCATAGCATTGATAATCTCCCTCTACCTTCATAACAGTGAGTAATCTCCTCTACTACTTCCATAAAGTGAGTATCCCCTCTACCTTCAATAGCAGTGAGTAATCTCCCTCAACCTTCCATACAGTGAATAATCCCCCTTTACCTTCCATAGCAGTGAGTAATCCACCTATACGTTCCATCAGTGAATAATCTCCCTCTACCTTCCACAGCAGTGAATAATCTCCCTCTGCCTTCCATACAGTGAATAATCTCCCCTCTAATCCTTTCATAACAGTGAGTCTCTCCCTCTACCTTCCATACATGAGTAATCGCCTTCTACCTTCCAAGCAGTGAATAATCTCCCTCTACCTTCCAAGCAGTATGTAATATCCCTCTCTTTCATAGCAGTGAATAATCTCCCTCTACCTCCATAGCAGTGAATAATCTCCTCCTCTACCTTCCATACCAGTGAGTAATCTCCCTCTATCTCCATAACAGTGAGTAATCTCCCTCTACCTTCCATAGCAGTGAGTAATCTCCCTCTACGTTCCATAGCAGTGAATAATCTCCCTCTACCTTCCATAGCAGTAGTAATACCCTCTACTTTTCATAGCAGTGAATAATCTCCCTCTACCTTCCATAGCAGTTGAATAATCTCCTTCTACTTCCAAACATTGAAATCTCCCTCTACCTTCCATAGCAGTGAATAATCTCCCCTACCTTCCTAACAGTGAGTATTCTCCCTCTACCTTCCATAGCATTAGTAATCTCCCTCTATGTTCCATAGCAGTGAATAATCTCCCCTACCTTCCAAGCAGTGAGTAATCTCCCTCTATGTCCATAGCCGTGAGTAATCTCCCTCTACCTTCCATAGCAGTGAATACTCTCCTCTATGTTCAATAGCAGTGAATAATCTCCCTACCTTCCATAGCAGTGAGTAATCTCCCTCTATGTTCCATAGCAGTGGGTAATCTCCCTCTACCTTCAATACCAGTGATAAATCTCCTCTACCTTCCATAACCGTGAGTAATCTCCCTCACCTTCCATAGCAGTAAATAATCTCCCTCTACCTTCCTAACATGAGTAACTCCCTCTACTATCCATAGCAGTGAGTAATCTCCTTTCCTTCCATAGCAGTGTGTAATCTCCCTCTATCTTCCATAGCATGTAGTCTCCCTCTACTTCCATAGCTGAAATCTCCCTCTACCTTCCATAGCAGTGAGTAATCTCCCCTATGTTCAATAGCAGTGAATCTTCCCTCTACCTTCCATAGCAGTGAGTAATCTCCTTATCTTTCCATAGCATGGGTAATCTCCCTCTACCTTCCATACAGTGAGTAATCTCCCTCTTCGTTCCATAGCAGTGAATAATCTCCCTCTACCTTCCAAGCAGGAATATCTCCCTCTCTTCATAGCAGTGAATAATCTCCCTCTACCTTCCTAACAGTGAATAATCTCCCTCTCCTTCCATAGAGTGAGTAATCCCCTCTATGTCCCCATAGCAGTGAGTAATCTCCCTCTACCTTCCTACTCAGTGAGTAATCTCCCTCCATGTCAATCAGTGAATAATCTCCCTCTACCTTCCATAGCAGTGAATAATCTCCCTCTACCTTGCATACAGTGAGTATCCATCTCTCTACCTTCAACAGTATAATCTCCCTCTACTTCCTAACAGTGAGTAATCTCCCTCTACCTTCCTAGCAGTGAGTAATCTCCCTTACCTTCCATACATGTATAATCTCCCTCTATCTTCCATAGCAGTGAGTAATCTCCCTCTACCTTCCATAGCAGTGAATAATCTCCCTCTATCTCCATAACAGTGAGTAATCTCCCTCTACCTTCCATAGCAGTGATAATCTCCCTCTATTTCCATAGCAGTAATATCTCCCTCTACCTTCCATAGCAGTAGTAACTTCCACTACCTTCCATAGCAGTGAGTAATCTCTCCCTACCTTCCATACAGTGAATAATCCCCCTTTACCTTCCATAGCAGTGAGTAATCTCCCTCTACTTCCATAGCAGTGGGTAATCTCCCTCTACCTTCTATAGCAGTGAGTATTCTTTCTCCCCTACCTTCCATAGCAGTGAGTAATCTCCCCTATGTTCCATAGCAGTGGGTAATCTCCCTCTACCCTTCCATACCAGTTGAGTAATCTCCCTCTTCGTTCCATAGCAGTGAATATCTCCCTCTACCTTCCATAGCAGTGATAATCTCCCTCTACCTTATATAACCGTGAGTAATCTCCCTCTACCTTCCATAGCATAAATAATCTCCCTCTACCTTCCTAACAGTGAGTAATCTCCCTCTACCTTCCATAGCAGTGAGTAATCTCCCTTTACCTTCCATAGCAGTGTGTAATCTCCCTCTATCTTCCATAGCAGTGAGTAATCTCCCTCTACCTTCCTACAGCATGAATAATCTCCCTCACCTTCCATAGCAGTGAGTAATTCTCTCCCTCATGTTCAATAGCAGTGAATAATCTCCCTCTACCTTCCATAGCGTGAGTAATCTCCCTCATGTTCCATAGCAGGGGTAATCTCCCTATATACCTTCCATACAGTGAGTAATCTCCCTCTTGTTCCATAGCAGTGAATAATCTCCCTCTACCTCCAATCAGTGAATAATCTCCCTCTACCTTCCATAGCAGTAAATAATCTCCTCTACCTTCCATAACAGTGAATAATCCCCTCTACCTTCCATAGCAGTGAGTAATCTCCCTCTATGTCCCATTGCAGTGAGTAATCTCCCTCTACCTTCCATAGCAGTGAGTAATCTCCCTCTATGTTCAATAGCAGTGAATAATCTCCCTCTACCTCCCATAGCAGTGAATAATCTCCCTCTCTACTTGCATAACAGTGAGTAATCTCCCTCTACCTTCCATAGCAGTAATATCTCCCTCTACTCTTCCATACAGTGAGTATCTCCCTCTACTTCCATAGCAGTGAGTAATCTCCCTTTACCTTCCTTCCATAGCAGTGTAATCCCCTCTATCTTCCATAGCAGTGAGTAATCTCCCTCTCACTACTACCTACCTCATACACGTGAATAATCTCCCTTTATCTTCCATAACGTGAGTAATCTCCCCTACCTTCCATAGCATTGAGTAATCTCCCTCTATGTTCCATAGCAGTTAATATCTCCCTCTACCTTCCATAGCATTGAGTAACTTCCACTACCTTCCATAGCAGTGAGTAATCTCTCTCTACCTCCATACAGTGATAATCCCCCCTTACCTTCCATAGCAGTGAGTAATCCCCCTCCATTCATACAGTGGGTAATCTCCCTCTACCTTCTATAGAGCGTGAGTATTCTTCCCCTACCTTCATAGCAATGATAATCTCCCTCTATTTCCATAGCATGGGTAATCTCCCTACACTTCCATAGCAGTGATAACTCTCACTACCTTCCTCATAGCAGTGAGTAATCTCCCTCTTCGTTCCATAGCAGTGAAAATCTCCCTCTACCTTCTAAGCAGTGATATCTCCCTCTACCTTCCATAACAGTGAGTAATTCCCTCTACTTCCATAGCAGTGAATACTTCCCTCTACCTTCCTTAACAGTGAGTAATCTCCCTCTACCTTCCATAGCATGAGTAATCTCCCTCTATGTTCCATAGCAGTGAATAATCTCCCTCTACCTTCCATAGCAGTGAGTAATCTCCCTCTATTTCCATAGCAGTGAGTACTCTCTCTCTACCTTCCATACAGTGAATAATCCCCCTTTACCTTACCTTCCATAGCAGTGAGTAATCCCCCTCTACATTCCATAGCAAGTGGTAATCTCCCTCTACCTTCATAGCAGTGAGTATTCTCCCCTACCTTCCATAGCAGTAGTTATCTCCCTCTATGTTCAATAGCAGTGAATAATCTCCCTCTACCTTCCAAGCATTGAGTAATCTCCCTCTATGTTTCATAGCAGTGGGTAATCTCCCTCACCTTCCATAGCAGTGAATATTACCTCTACCCTTACATAGACAGTGAATAATCTCCCTTACCTTCCATAACAGTGTATATTCCCCCTTTACCTTCCATAACAGTGGGTAATCTCCCTCTACCTTGCATAACAGTGAATAATTTTCCTCTACCTTCCATATCAGTAAATAATCTCCCTCTACGTTCCATAGCAGTGAATAATCTCCCTCTTCCTTCCATAACAGTGAGTAATCTCCTTCTACCTTCCATATCAGTGAGTAATCTCCCTCAAATACCTTCCATAGCAGTGGGTAGTCCTCCCTCTACATTCCATAGCACGGGTAATCTCCTCTACCTTCCATAGCAGGAGTAATCTCCTCTCTACTTCCATAGCAGTGGGTAATTTCCCTCTACTCTCCTCCATAGCAGTGAGTTACCCCCTCTACCTTCCATACATGGATAATCTCCCTCTATCTTCCAATCATGATATCTCCCTCTACACTTCCATAGCTAAGTAATCTCCCTCTACATTCCATATCAGTGAGTAATCTCCCTCTACCTTCCATAGCAGTGGGTAATCTCCCCTACCTTCCATATCATTGAATAATCTCCCTTTTTCTCTTCCATACAGTGAGTAATCTCCCTCTCTACCTTCCATAGCAGTGGAGTAATCTCCTCTACCTTCCATAGCGGTGGTCTCCCCTACGTTCCATAGCACTGGGTAATCTCCCTCTACCTCCATAGCTTGGGTAATCCCCCTACCTTCCATAGCAGTAGTTATCTTCCTCTTCCTCATAGCGTGAGAAACCTTCCTCTCGTACCTTATTCATAGCAGGTAATAATTTCTCTAAACACCTTCAGCTGGATGACAGTGCTGACCCTCCCCGCTTCCATTTTATCTTGCTGGTGTAGCTGCGCTTATTTGTCTTTTTTATCTGGTCAGTGTGTAAGCCGTGGGGTCAAGACCTACACACACCTACTTGCCATGAGTATTTTCACTTCAACTAAACCCCTACTACTAAAATGATTCGTTTAACTGGTACTTTTTGTTTCCTTTCATGCTGAATCCTCGATAATGGTTTTCCTCTCCATGCTCTCTCTCCTACATGTAGCTCACCCCCGTATTTTTCCTTATCTTACACTACTCCCTCTCCTCACCTGTTGTACAAAATTATTTCCTAGCCTTCCCTGATAATGTTATATTTATTCTCTCATCCCTTCCTCATCTGATTCGCTCCTCTTTTCCCTGCTCTCTGGATACCCCTCTTCAGTGGGAGACAAAGGAGCTGGAGATAACTGCTGATCTAGTCAGCATGATCATAGGAATCTCACTGGTACAGCCGACTCAGTACATAGCTCTGTGAGACAGAACTGGTATCTCGATTACTTATCTGGATATATGAGAATCTGGTCATGTGAAGGACAAGCTGTACATCGTACATGCAATATCTTCATGATCTCGTACATGATTACTGTATTCAATCACATGTGCACCCAAACACTTGGTAAATTAACCAATAACGATGCAATGGGAATTTTCCATCTGGCCTGATATCCTATTGGTAATTTTCAATATTGGTAACTGCCATTCAGATTACCAGTTTGTGTACAAGTACTGCCATTGAATTGCCAGTTTGCTGTACCAGCATCTAAAATTCCCGGTGCGCTGAACCAGTGTAATAAAATCCATTGCGAACCAGTGTAATAAAATTACCAC
This sequence comes from Hymenochirus boettgeri, assembly GCA_019447015.1. Lineage (NCBI taxonomy): Eukaryota > Metazoa > Chordata > Amphibia > Anura > Pipidae > Hymenochirus > Hymenochirus boettgeri. The sequence goes on along the minus strand of CM033475.1, from coordinate 41,581,124 downwards.
GTGCTACACCAATTTCATAAAATTCTAAGACTGACGTAGCAATATTGTAAAATTCTCTTTTGCTGCACAGTGTCATACAATTCCCAGTGCTGCACCAGTGTGATAATCTTAGGAAGATGAATTAGCCATCCACACCAAGTCAAGAAGATCTGTGCCACCTTCTGGCCGGGCTGGAGCAGATAGACTGTACACGTGCTTCCCAATTTGGTTGGAAGCAGGATTACTGAGAGAGAAAGGTAGCATTGCTTCCCAGCACCATGGAGTTATGTTCCCCCTTGATGGGATGGCCGCAGGGGAACCCGGCTTTTGCAAGAGCCAGTTTCCCGCCTGTTGATTAGTGACCAGGGAATTCTAACAGAGCTATGTTGAAGTTATAGTTAAAATAAAACTTGGGAATAGTATAATTTTCAAATTTCAAATGTATTTACTTAATTTACTTCTAATTGAATTTAATCTACTTCCTAATGAATTTTGTCATTAAAAGGGAACTGTGGTCCCACAGGCCAGTTTCTTACCTTTAAAACAGAGCCATCAACCACCTATACCATCAACCAAGATATACAGAAATGACTGACCAGAAATTAATGGGTGGGAGGCTGACTTGTGACATTCCTGAGGCTTCTCTGCACAGTGCCCCCGCGAGCACAGCCTCAGACTCCCTCAGTGTGTGAGGGAGACAGGAAGTCCCTCCTCCTCTCTGCTGTGTGAAGTCCGGACAGAGTAGGTAAGGGAATCTACAGCCCTTCTCTTTCACTGTTGAAAACAGCCTTTCAGGCAGAGTTCTCACTCTGCCTGAAAAGCTGATTCCACAGAGTTTCTGTGTGTGGGGGGGGGGTCTGAGTAACTCACGGCACCCAGAGTGGGACGGTCCATGACAATTGCGAGTGGCGGGCCAAGGCAACCATGAGTGGGCGGGCCCATGGCACCTGTGAGTGGGCGGGGCCACACGGGGCTGTAAGATAATGGGCCATGAGGGGCTGCCACTGGAAGGACCATAGGTTCCATGAGTGGGAGGAACCAGGGGGGCTGTAAAGGGGAGGAGGAGACACAGGACAGATTGACTGACAGTTCTAGAGCAGGAGGCAGGAATGCAGGGGACCTGGTGATGCTGCTGCCATATGCAAAAATGTAAATATCTTCAAAACTATGCAAAATAAACAATGGAAATAAATTGCAAAAATTCTCAGGGGAGCAATTCCTATCAATTTCCCTCAATTTACCTAAAGTCATTTTTGGACCACAGTTCCCCTTTAAATAATTTTCATATGTATCAAGTTAAAAAGCATTGTTTGCAAAACATTCTATTTGGTATATAGCATATATGTAATCCCTATTGTAAATCAAACTATTAGCAGTCACCTTGATTACCATCGCCATCTATGGTAAAGCTTGTAGGGCCAAATACTATAAGGTGAGACCTAAAATTCACCACTCACCTGACACTTTTGTTGCATTTTGTCCATTATTAGATATCAGTCTTTGTTCGTTTTTAAACTCTCATTATTTATATAAATTATTTATTTATAAAAGGGCAACTCTACTGCTACGACACATCTCAATCCAAGGGCAAAAAATAGAACAGTGAAAAACTGCAGTTAATAGTAAATTAATCCTCCCACCCCCCTAACCATGTGTAAGATACTGGCCTCAGCCGTCTAGTTGGCAAAGCAAATCCTTTAAATAACGTGTCCTTAATGCCCACCCACACCTCATTGTCATTGTAGACCCAAACACGTTCATTAAAACTCTTTATTAAAACCCTTTATGCCCTAAAGAAAGGATTATTATCCTTCATTCATATGGCACGACTTAATAAAATAAACTTGCATGAATAAAAACAAATGTAATCAATTGTCTGAGAGAGGCTAAAAAGTAATCTAAGTAAGCCAAGCAAGCACTATACTATTTTAATTAAATATAATTACTAGAGGCAATTGCTTCGCTGAATGAGGTTTAACTGTTTACAAGACAGTAGACTGCTCCCAGTCACCTGAATTAACAAACTGCGCCAATAACAAAGGCCCCCTGGGCGTAATAATTTAGCAAATATTTAATGAGCATTATAGAAAAATAAAGTGACTGTTAAATGAATCTCAGACCTGGGCACAAATAGAGAATGAAGAGTAAACACTGCCCAGAGTCACGTTATTCTCCAAGTACAAGGAGGGGATAGGTACACTGTGAGCCATTGGTGACACGTATGTACCATTTAACACATTAACTGGAACCACAGAGAGGTACCCAAGCTACCCGCATGGAGACAAACACAAACATTTCTACCTACACTGTGATCTACCACATGCATACACAACAGACTGCAAGCTGATAGTGTGAAGAAGTATAACATTTATAATTGTGTTATTGCCAAAATATTTACCTATTTACAAAAATGGTTACGCAGGAAAGGTGGTGCACCATGTTAGCCAGTCACAGTTTTTACAGGGTTACCCTTCCGAAATAAAAAATAACAAAGTGATATAAAGGTGATACCTTTATTGGCTAACTAAGATAATCATAGCAAGCTTTCAGAACATTCTAGTTCCTTTAGGGTTGGCCCTACTTATGCGTTTTGCTCTCGCGATAGCACATGCGATTTAGTTATAAACACACAAGAATCGCACACGCAATCGATTTAGTGTGTCTAGTGGGGCCATGCCCTTATCAAACTGATTATAAGTTCAAGCTGAAGGTAATCATCTTGTAAAAAAAACTTAAATGTAAAAAGCTTGCTAACCTTATGTTAAAGGGTCTCTATACTCACTGAAAACAACTTTACATTTTCTGAAACTACAATTTGAGAGAAGTAAAATGGTGATACACACATATGTATCTGTGCTTGCTTTGTCATTAATTATTAATGTTTAGTGAGTGCTCCTAATTCCCCCCACCCTTCCTTACTCACTGCCTTCTGTAGTGTCTGCGACACTTATGTGTTGTACACAGCCTCACCATGGACACTGCTCTGTTTCACATCTCCCCCTCCCTCCTCCTGCCTTCTTTTCTCTGCTAATCTCTCTAAATGTTGCAGAAAGTGTTCTGGGCAGGCAGACAGGCACAGAGGTCAAGCACGGGTGACATATTATAATTTCTGCTTCTGGAGTGACGTCTTTCCTGTAAATGCTGTGATTAAAATGATGATTTCTCAGATTCTACAGCCCGATTTAAAATCTGAAAAAAGTTTTGGAGGAGTGGGATCTTGCTGTATCTAAAGGAAGTATTTTTGAAAATTCGATTCGAGTAAAGATACCCTTTAACCAATAAAGGTATCACCTTTATACCATATATATTTTTTTTCAAAAGGTTACCCTGTAAACAAAATGGTTACAAAGGTTGTTTTGTAGAGGAATGCTAAATAGGGTCCTAGGCAACAATGTGATGTGGGGCCTGCCTTTTTAGCTCTTTTAACCCAGCTGATAATGTATGAGGGGATATCTTTTAGTTTTGTCTTTTGGGAATAAAAGTAAACTCAGATGGGCCGTATTACTTCTATTAATGTAACTGTGTCCCCGCACATTTCCTCACCACTGGCAAAAGCCTGCCCTAGGTTGCCTTGTGGATATTGGCCACCTGTGGGCAGGATTGTGATATTCATTTATAGACAAAAGACCCGTCCATAGCAGTGAATAATCTCCCTCTACCTTCCATAGCAGTATGTAACATCCCTCTACTTTTCATAGCAGTGAATAATCTCCCTCTACCTTCCATAGCAGTGAATAATCTCCCTCTACCTTCTATAGCAGTGAATAATCTCCCTCTACCTTCCATAACAGTGAGTAATCTCCCTTTACCTTCCATAGCAGTTAGTAATCTCCCTCTACGTTCCATAGCAGTGAATAATCTCCCTCTACCTTCCATAGCAGTGAATAATTTCCCTCTACCTTCCATAACAGTGAGTAATCTCCCTCTACCTTCCATAGCATTAAGTAATCTCCCTCTATGTTCCATATCAGTAAATAATCTCCCTCTACCTTCCATAGCAGTGAGTAATCTCCCTCTATGACTCTCGACCTCTCCTCTATGTTCTCCATAGAAGTTGGGTAATCGCCCTCTAACCTTCCATAGCAGTGAATAAAATTCCGCTACCTTCCATAGCAGTGATAATTCCTCTCTCTATCCCTCCTATCAGTGAATCCTCCCCCTTTACCTTCCATAGCAGTGAGTAACCACCCTCTACATTCCATCATGGGGTAATCTCCCTCTACCTTCCATACCAATGAGTAATCTCCCTCTATGTTCCATAGCAGTGGGTAATCTCTCTCTACCTTCCATAGAAGTGATTAAACTTCCACTACCTTCCATAGCAGTGAGTAATCTCCCTCAACCTTCCATATCAGTGAATAATCCCCCTTTACCTTCCATAGCAGTGAGTAATCCACCTATACGTTCCATAGCGGTGAATAATTCCTCCCCTCTACCTTCCATAGCAGTATGTAATATCCCACTACTTTTCATAGCAGTGAATAATCTCCCTCTACCTTTCATAACAGTGAGTAATCTCCCTCTACCTTCCATAACAGTGAGTAATCGCCTTCTACCTTCCATAACAGTGAGTAATCTCCCTCTACCTTCCATATCAGTATGTAATCTCCCTCTACGTTCCATAGCAGTGAATAATCTCCCTCTACCTTCCATAGCAGTATGTAATATCCCTCTACTTTTCATAGCGTGAATAATCTCCCTCTACCTTCCATAGCATTGATAATCTCCCTCTACCTTCCATACAGTGAGTAATCTCCTCTACTACTTCCATAAAGTGAGTATCCCCTCTACCTTCATAGCAGTGAGTAATCTCCCTCAACCTTCCATACAGTGAATAATCCCCCTTACCTTCCATAGCAGTGAGTAATCCACCTATACGTTCCATCAGTGAATAATCTCCCTCTACCTTCCCAGCAGTGAATAATCTCCCTCTGCCTTCCATACAGTGAATAATCTCCCCTCTAACCTTTCATAACAGTGAGTCTCTCCCTCTAACCTTCCATAACATGAGTTAATCGCCTTCTACCTTCCAAGCAGTGAATAATCTCTCCTCTACCTTCCAAGCAGTATGTAATATCCCTCTCTTTCATAGCAGTGAATAATCTCCCTCTACCTCCATAGCAGTGAATAATCTCCTCTCTACCTTCCATACCAGTGAGTAATCTCCCTCTATCTCCATAACAGTGAGTAATCTCCCTCTACCTCCATAGCAGTGAGTAATCTCCCTCTACGTTCCATAGCAGTGAATAATCTCCCTCTACCTTCCATAGCAGTAGTAATACCCTCTACTTTTCATAGCAGTGAATAACTCCCTCTACCTTCCATAGCAGTGAATAATCTCCTCTACTTCCAAACATTGATTAATCTCCCTCTACCTTCCATAGCAGTGAATAATCTCCCCTACCTTCCTAACAGTGAGTATTCTCCCTCTACCTTCCATAGCATGTAGTAATCTCCCTCTATGTTCCATAGCAGTGAATAATCTCCCCTACCTTCCAAGCAGTGAGTAATCTCCCTCTATGTCCATATGCCGTGAGTAATCTCCCTCTACCTTCCATAGCAGTGAATATCTCCTCTATGTTCAATAGCAGTGAATAATCTCCCTACCTTCCATAGCAGTGAGTAATCTCCCTCTATGTTCCATAGCAGTGGGTAATCTCCCTCTACCTTCAATACAGTGATAAATCTCCCTCTACCTTCCATAACCGTGAGTAATCTCCCTCTACCTTCCATAGCAGTGAATAATCTCCCTCTACCTTCCTAACATGGAGTAACTCCCTCTACTTCCATAGCAGTGAGTAATCTCCTTTCCTTCCATAGCAGTGTGTAATCTCCCTCTATCTTCCATAGCAGTGTAGTCTCCCTCTACTTCCATAGCTGAAATCTCCCTCTACCTTCCATAGCAGTGAGTAATCTCCCCTATGTTCAATAGCAGTGAATCTTCCCTCTAACCTTCCATAGCAGTGAGTAATCTCCTCTATCTTTCCATAGCATGGTAATCTCCCTCTACCTTCCATACAGTGAGTAATCTCCCTCTTCGTTCCATAGCAGTGAATAATCTCCCTCTACCTTCCATAGCAGTGAATATCTCCCTCTCTTCATAGCAGTAATAATCTCCCTCTACCTTCCTAACAGTGAATAATCTCCCTCTCCTTCCATAGAGTGAGTAATCCCCTCTATGTCCCATAGCAGTGAGTAATCTCCCTCTACCTTCCTACTCAGTGAGTAATCTCCCTCCATGTCAATCAGTGAATAATCTCCCTCTACCTTCCATAGCAGTGAATAATCTCCCTCTACCTTGCATACAGTGAGTATCCATCTCCTCTACCTTCCAAGCAGTAATAATCTCCCTCTCTTCCTAACAGTGAGTAATCTCCCTCTACCTTCCTAGCAGTGAGTAATCTCCCTTACCTTCCATACATGTATAATCTCCCTCTATCTTCCATAGCAGTGAGTAATCTCCCTCTACCTTCCATAGCAGTGAATAATCTCCCTCTATCTCCATAGCAGTGATAATCTCCCTCTACCTTCCATAGCAGTGAGTAATCTCCCTCTATTTCCATAGCAGTAATATCTCCCTCTACCTTCCATAGCAGTAGTAACTTCCACTACCTTCCATAGCAGTGAGTAATCTCTCCCTACCTTCCATACAGTGAATAATCCCCCTTTACCTTCCATAGCAGTGAGTAATCTCCCTCTACTTCCATAGCAGTGGGTAATCTCCCTCTACCTTCTATAGCAGTGAGTATTCTTTCTCCCCTACCTTCCATAGCAGTGAGTAATCTCCCCTATGTTCCATAGCAGTGGGTAATCTCCCTCTATACCTTCCATACAGTTGAGTAATCTCCCTCTTCGTTCCATAGCAGTGAATAATCTCCCTCTACCTTCCATAGCAGTGAATAATCTCCCTCTACCTTATATAACCGTGAGTAATCTCCCTCTACCTTCCATAGCATAAATAATCTCCCTCTACCTTCCTAACAGTGAGTAATCTCCCTCTACCTTCCATAGCAGTGAGTAATCTCCCTTTACCTTCCATAGCAGTGTGTAATCTCCCTCTATCTTCCATAGCAGTGAGTAATCTCCCTCTACCTTCCTACAGCATGAATAATCTCCCTCACCTTCCATAGCAGTGAGTAATTCTCTCCCTCATGTTCAATAGCAGTGAATAATCTCCCTCTACACCTTCCATAGCGTGAGTAATCTCCCTCATGTTCCATAGCAGGGGTAATCTCCCTTATCCTTCCATACAGTGAGTAATCTCCCCTCTTGTTCCATAGCAGTGAATAATCTCCCTCTACCTCCAATCAGTGAATAATCTCCCTCTACCTTCCATAGCAGTAAATAATCTCCTCTACCTTCCATAACAGTGAATAATCTCCCTCTACCTTCCATAGCAGTGAGTAATCTCCCTCTATGTCCCATGCAGTGAGTAATCTCCCTCTACCTTCCATAGCAGTGAGTAATCTCCCTCTATGTTCAATAGCAGTGAATAATCTCCCTCTACCTTCCCATAGCAGTGAATAATCTCCCTCTCTACTTGCATAACAGTGAGTAATCTCCCTCTACCTTCCATAGCAGTAATATCTCCCTCTACTCTTCCATACAGTGAGTATCTCCCTCTACTTCCATAGCAGTGAGTAATCTCCCTTTACCTTCCTTCCATAGCAGTGTAATCCCCTCTATCTTCCATAGCAGTGAGTAATCTCCCTCTCACTCTCCTACCTCATACACGTGAATAATCTCCCTTTATCTTCCATAACGTGAGTAATCTCCCCTACCTTCCATAGCATTGAGTAATCTCCCTCTATGTTCCATAGCAGTTAATATCTCCCTCTACCTTCCATAGCATTGAGTAACTTCCACTACCTTCCATAGCAGTGATAATCTCTCTCTACCTCCATACAGTGATAATCCCCCCTTACCTTCCATAGCAGTGAGTAATCCCCCTCCATTCATACAGTGGGTAATCTCCCTCTACCCTTCTATAGAGCGTGAGTATTCTCCCCTACCTTCATAGCAGTGATAATCTCCCTCTATGTTCCATAGCATGGGTAATCTCCCTACACTTCCATAGCAGTGATAACTCTCACTACCTTCCTTCATAGCAGTGAGTAATCTCCCTCTTCGTTCCATAGCAGTGAATAATCTCCCTCTACCTTCTAAGCAGTGATATCTCCCTCTACCTTCCATAACAGTGAGTAATTCCCTCTACTTCCATAGCAGTGAATACTTCCCTCTACCTTCCTTAACAGTGAGTAATCTCCCTCTACCTTCCATAGCATTGAGTAATCTCCCTCTATGTTCCATAGCAGTGAATAATCTCCCTCTACCTTCCATAGCAGTGAGTAATCTCCCTCTATTCCATAGCAGTGAGTATCTCTCTCTACCTTCCATACAGTGAATAATCCCCCTTTACCTTACCTTCCATAGCAGTGAGTAATCCCCCTCTACATTCCATAGCAAGTGGTAATCTCCCTCTACCTTCATAGCAGTGAGTATTCTCCCCTACCTTCCATAGCAGTAGTTATCTCCCTCTATGTTCAATAGCAGTGAATAATCTCCCTCTACCTTCCAAGCATGAGTAATCTCCCTCTATGTTTCATAGCAGTGGGTAATCTCCCTCACCTTCCATAGCAGTGAATATTACCTCTACCCTTACATAGCAGTGAATAATCTCCCTTACCTTCCATAACAGTGTATATTCCCCCTTACCTTCCATAACAGTGGGTAATCTCCCTCTACCTTGCATAACAGTGAATAATTTTCCTCTACCTTCCATATCAGTAAATAATCTCCCTCTACGTTCCATAGCAGTGAATAATCTCCCTCTTCCTTCCATAACAGTGAGTAATCTCCTTCTACCTTCCATATCAGTGAGTAATCTCCCTCAAAACCTTCCATAGCAGTGGGTAGTCCTCCTCTACATTCCATAGCAGGGTAATCTCCTCTACCTTCCATAGCAGGGAGTAATCTCCTCTCTACCTTCCATAGCAGTGGGTAATTTCCCTCTACTCTCCTCCATAGCAGTGAGTTACCCCCTCTACCTTCCATACATGGATAATCTCCCTCTATCTTCCAATCAGTGATATCTCCCTCTAACTTCCATAGCTAAGTAATCTCCCTCTACATTCCATATCAGTGAGTAATCTCCCTCTACCTTCCATAGCAGTGGGTAATCTCCCCTACCTTCCATATCATTGAATAATCTCCCTTTTTCTCTTCCATCAGTGAGTAATCTCCCTCTCTACCTTCCATAGCAGTGGAGTAATCTCCTCTACCTTCCATAGCGTGGTCTCCCCTACGTTCCATAGCACTGGGTAATCTCCCTCTACCTCCATAGCTGGGTAATCCCCCTACCTTCCATAGCAGTAGTTATCTTCCTCTTCCTCATAGCGTGAGAAACCTTCCTCTCGACCTTATTCATAGCAGGTAATAATTTCTCTAAACACCTTCAGCTGGATGACAGTGTGAGCCTCCGCTTCCATTTTATCTTGCTGGTGTAGCTGCGCTTATTTGTCTTTTTTATCTGGTCACGTTTAAGCCGTGGGGTCAAGACCTACACACACCTACTCTGCCATGAGTATTTTCACTTCAACTAAACCCCTACTACTAAATGATTCGTTTAACTGGTACTTTTTGTTTCCTTTCTGCTGAATCCCTCGATAATGGTTTATCCTCTCCAGCTCTCTCTCCTACATGTAGCTCACCCCCGTATTTTTCCTTTCTTCACTACTCCCTCTCCTCCCTGTTGTACAAAATTATTTCCTAGCCTTCCCTGATAATGTTATATTTATTCTCTCATCCCTTCCTCATCTGATCGCTCCTCTTTCTCCCTGCTCTCTGGATCACCCCTCTTCAGTGGAGACAAGGGCGGAGATAACTGCTATCTAGTAGCATGATCATAGAATCTGCACTGGTACACCACTCAGTACATAGCTCGTTAGACAGTAACTGGTATCTCGATTATTATCTGGAATATATGAGATCTGGTCTGGAAGGACAACTGTACTCGTACATGCATATCTTCATGATCTCGTACAGTGATTACTGTATTCAATCACATGTGCACCCAAACACTTGGTAAATTAACCATAACGATGCAATGGGAATTTTCCATCTGGCCTGATATTCCTATTGGTAATTTTCAATATTGGTAACTGCCATTCAGATTACCAGTTTGTGTACAAGTACTGCCATTGAATTGCCAGTTTGCTGTACCAGCATCTAAAATTCCCGGTGCGCTGAACCAGTGTAATAAAATTCCATTGCTGAACCAGTGTAATAAAATTACCACTGCTACACCAATTTCATAAAATTCTAAGACTGACGTAGCAATATTGTAAAATTCTCTTTTGCTGCACAGTGTCATACAATTCCCAGTTGCTGCACCAGTGTGATAATCTTAGGAAGATGAATTAGCCATCCAGCACCAAGTCAAGAAGATCTGTGCCACCTTCTGGCCGGGCTGGAGCAGATAGACTGTACACGTGCTTCCCAATTTGGTTGGAAGCAGGATTACTGAGAGAGAAAGGTAGCATTGCTTCCAGCACCATGGAGTTATGTTCCCCCTTGATTGGGATGGCCGCAGGGGAACCCGGCTTTTGCAAGAGCCAGTTTCCCGCCTGTTGATTAGTGACCAGGGAATTCTAACAGAGCTATGTTGAAGTTATAGTTAAAATTAAAACTTGGGAATAGTATAATTTTCAAATTTCAAATGTATTTACTTAATTACTTCTAATTGAATTTAATCTACTTCCTAATGAATTTTGTCATTAAAAGGGAACTGTGGTCCACAGGCCAGTTTCTTACCTTTAAAACAGAGCCATCAACCACCTATACCATCAACCAAGATATACAGAAATGACTGACCAGAAATTAATGGGTGGGAGGCTGACTTGTGACATTCCTGAGGCTTCTCCTGCACAGTGCCCCGCGAGCACAGCCTCAGACTCCCTCAGTGTGTGAGGGAGACAGGAAGTCCCTCCTCCTCTCTGCTGTGTGAAGTCCGGACAGAGTAGGTAAGGGAATCTACAGCCCTTCTCTTTCACTGTGTGAAAACAGCCTTTCAGGCAGAGTTCTCACTCTGCCTGAAAAGCTGATTCCACAGAGTTTCTGTGTGTGGGGGGGGGGTCTGAGTAACTCACGGCACCCAGGAGTGGGACGGTCCATGACAATTGCGAGTGGCGGGCCAAGGCAACCATGAGTGGGCGGGCCCATGGCACCTGTGAGTGGGCGGGGCCACACGGGGCTGTAAGATAATGGGCCATGAGGGGCCTGCCACTGGAAGGACCATAGGTTCCATGAGTGGAGGAACCAGGGGGGCTGTAAAGGGGAGGAGGAGACACAGGACAGATTGACTGACAGTTCTAGAGCAGGAGGCAGGAATGCAGGGGACCTGGTGATGCTGCTGCCATATGCAAAAATGTAAATATCTTCAAAACTATGCAAAATAAACAATGGAAATAAATTGCAAAAATTCTCAGGGGAGCAATTCCTATCAATTTCCCTCAATTTACCTAAAGTCATTTTTGGACCACAGTTCCCCTTTAAATAATTTTCATATGTATCAATTAAAAAGCATTGTTTGCAAAACATTCTATTTGGTATATAGCATATATGTAATCCCTATTGTAAATCAAACTATTAGCAGTCACCTTGATTACCATCGCCATCTAGTGGTAAAGCTTGTAGGGCCAAATACTATAAGGTGAGACCTAAAATTCACCACTCACCTGACACTTTTGTTGCATTTTGTCCATTATTAGATATCAGTCTTTGTTCGTTTTTAAACTCTCATTATTTATATAAATTATTTATTTATAAAAGGGCAACTCTACTGCTACGACACATCTCAATCCAAGGGCAAAAAATAGAACAGTGAAAAACTGCAGTTAATAGTAAATTAATCCTCCCACCCCCCTAACCATGTGTAAGATACTGGCCTCAGCCGTCTAGTTGGCAAAGCAAATCCTTTAAATAACGTGTCCTTAATGCCCACCCACACCTCATTGTCATTGTAGACCCAAACACTTCATTAAAACTCTTTATTAAAACCCTTTATGCCCTAAAGAAAGGATTATTATCCTTCATTCATATGGCACGACTTAATAAAATAAACTTGCATGAATAAAAACAAATGTAATCAATTGTCTGAGAGAGGCTAAAAAGTAATCTAAGTAAGCCAAGCAAGCACTATACTATTTTAATTAAATATAATTACTAGAGGCAATTGCTTCGCTGAATGAGGTTTAACTGTTTACAAGAACAGTAGACTGCTCCCAGTCACCTGAATTAACAAACTGCGCCAATAACAAAGGCCCCCTGGGCGTAATAATTTATGCAAATATTTAATGAGCATTATAGAAAAATAAAGTGACTGTTAAATGAATCTCAGACCTGGGCACAAATAGAGAATGAAGAGTAAACACTGCCCAGAGTCACGTATTCTCCAAGTACAAGGAGGGGATAGGTACACTGTGAGCCATTGGTGACACGTTATGTACCATTTAACACATTAACTGGAACCACAGAGAGGTACCCAAGCTACCCGCATGGAGACAAACACAAACATTTCTACCTACACTGTGATCTACCACATGCATACACAACAGACTGCAAGCTGATAGTGTGAAGAAGTATAACATTTATAATTGTGTTATTGCCAAAATATTTACCTATTTACAAAAATGGTTACGCAGGAAAAGGTGGTGCACCATGTTAGCCAGTCACAGTTTTACAGGGTTACCCTTCCGAAATAAAAAATAACAAAGTGATATAAAGGTGATACCTTTATTGGCTAACTAAGATAATCATAGCAAGCTTTCAGAACATTCTAGTTCCTTTAGGGTTGGCCCTACTTATGCGTTTTGCGCTCGCGATAGCACATGCGATTTAGTTATAAACACACAAGAATCGCACACGCAATCGATTTAGTGTGTCTAGTGGGGCCATGCCCTTATCAAACTGATTATAAGTTCAAGCTGAAGGTAATCATCTTGTAAAAAAAACTTAAATGTAAAAAGCTTGCTAACCTTATGTTAAAGGGTCTCTATACTCACTGAAAACAACTTTACATTTTCTGAAACTACAATTTGAGAGAAGTAAAATGGTGATACACACATATGTATCTGTGCTTGCTTTGTCATTAAATTATTATGTTTAGTGAGTGCTCCTAATTCCCCCCACCCTTCCTTACTCACTGCCTTCTGTAGTGTCTGCGACACTTATGTGTTGTACACAGCCTCACCATGGACACTGCTCTGTTTCACATCTCCCCCTCCCTCCTCCTGCCTTCTTTTCTCTGCTAATCTCTCTAAATGTTGCAGAAAGTGTTCTGGGCAGGCAGACAGGCACAGAGGTCAAGCACGGGTGACATATTTAATTTCTGCTTCTGGAGTGACAGTCTTTCCTGTAAATGCTGTGATTAAAATGATGATTTCTCAGATTCTACAGCCCAGATTTAAAATCTGAAAAAAGTTTTGGAGGAGTGGGATCTTGCTGTATCTAAAGGAAGTATTTTTGAAAATTCGATTCGAGTAAAGATACCCTTTAACCAATAAAGGTATCACCTTTATACCATATATATTTTTTTTCAAAAGGTTACCCTGTAAACAAAATGGTTACAAAGGTTGTTTTGTAGAGGAATGCTAAATAGGGTCCTAGGCAACAATGTGATGTGGGGCCTGCCTTTTTAGCTCTATTAACCCAGCTGATAATGTATGAGGGGATATCTTTTAGTTTTGTCTTTTGGGAATAAAAGTAAACTCAGATGGGCCGTATTACTTCTATTAATGTAACTGTGTCCCCGCACATTTCCTCACCACTGGCAAAAGCCTGCCCTAGGTTGCCTTGTGGATATTGGCCACACTGTGGGCAGGATTGTGATATTCATTTATAGACAAAAGACCCGAATAATCTCCCTCTACCTTCCATAGCAGTGAGTAATCTCCCTCTATGTTCCATAGCAGTGGGTAATCTCCCTCTACCTTCCATAGCAGTGAATAAAATTCCGCTACCTTCCATAGCAGTGAGTAATCTCTCTCTACCTTCCATATCAGTGAATCCTCCCCCTTTACCTTCCATAGCAGTGAGTAACCACCCTCTACATTCCATAGCAGTGGGTAATCTCCCTCTACCTTCCATAGCAATGAGTAATCTCCCTCTATGTTCCATAGCAGTGGGTAATCTCTCTCTACCTTCCATAGAAGTGATTAAACTTCCACTACCTTCCATAGCAGTGAGTAATCTCCCTCAACCTTCCATATCAGTGAATAATCCCCTTTCCTTCCAAGCAGTGAGTAATCCACCTATACGTTCCATAGCGGTGATAATCTCCCCTCTACCTTCCATAGCAATATTAATATCCCACTACTTTTTCAGAAGCAGTGAATAATCTCCCTCTACCTTTCATACAGTGAGTAATCTCCCCTCTACCTTCCATAAAGTGAGTAATCTCCTTCTACCTTCCATAACAGTGAGTAATCTCCCTCTAACCTCCATATCAGTGATGTAATCTCCCTCTATTCCATAGCATTGAATAATCTCCCTCTACCTTCCATACAGTATGTAATCTCCCTCTACTTTCAATAGCGTGAATAATCTCTCCTCTAACCTTCCATACGCATTGATAATCTCCCTCTACCTTCCATACAGTGAGTAATCTCCTCTACTACTTCCATAGCAGTGAGTACTCCCCTCTACCTTCAATAGCAGTGAGTAATCTCCCTCAACCTTCCATACAGTGAATAATCCCCCTTACCTTCCATAGCAGTGAGTAATCCACCTATACGTTCCATCAGGAATAATCTCCCTCTACCTTCCACAGCAGTGAATAATCTCCTCTGCCTTCCATACAGTGAATAATCTCCCTCTAAATCCTTTCATAACAGTGAGTAACTCTCCCTCTAACCTCCATACATGAGTTAATCGCCTTCTACCTTCCATAGCAGTGAATAATCTCTCCTCTACCTTCCAAGCATAATGTAATATCCCTCATCTTTCATAGCAGTGAATAATCTTCCCTCTACCTCCATAGCAGTGAATAATCTCCTCCTCTACCTTCCATACAGTGAGTAATCTCCCTCTATCTCCATAAGCAGTGAGTAATCTCCCTCTACCTCCATAGCAGTGAGTAATCTCCCTCTACTTCCATAGCAGTGAATAATCTCCCTCTACCTTCCATAGCAGTAGTAATACCCTCTACTTTTCATAGCAGTGAATAACTCCCTCTACCTTCCATAGCAGTGAATAATCTCCTCTACTTCAAACATGATAATCTCCCTCTACCTTCCATAGCAGTGAATAATCTCCCCTACCTTCCTAACAGTGAGTATTCTCCCTCTACCTTCCATAGCATTAGTAATCTCCCTCTATGTTCCATAGCAGTGAATAATCTCCCCTACCTTCCAAGCAGTGAGTAATCTCCCTCTATGTCCATATAGCCGTGAGTAATCTCCCTCTACCTTCCATAGCAGTGAATACTCTCCTCTATGTTCAATAGCAGTGATAATCTCCCCTACCTTCCATAGCAGTGAGTAATCTCCCTCTATGTTCCATAGCAGTGGGTAATCTCCTCTACCTTCAATACAGTGATAAATCTCCTCTACCTTCCATAATCGTGAGTAATCTCCCTCACCTTCCATAGCAGTAATAATCTCCCTCTACCTTCCTAACATGGAGTAACTCCCTCTACTTCCATAGCAGTGAGTAATCTCCTTCCTTCCATAGCAGTGTGTAATCTCCCTCTATCTTCCATAGCAGTGTAGTCTCCCTCTACTTCCATAGCTGAAATCTCCCTCTACCTTCCATAACAGTGAGTAATCTCCCCTATTCAATAGCAGTGAATCCTTCCCTCTAACCTTCCATAGCAGTGAGTAATCTCCCTTATCTTTCCATAGCATGGTAATCTCCCTCTACCTTCCATACAGTGAGTAATCTCCCTCTTCGTTCCATAGCAGTGAATAATCTCCCTCTACCTTCCATAGCAGGAATATCTCCCTCTCTTCATAGCAGTAATAATCTCCCTCTACCTTCCTAACAGTGAATAATCTCCCTCTCCTTCCATAGAGTGAGTAATCCCCTCTATGTCCCATAGCAGTGAGTAATCTCCCTCTACCTTCCATACTCAGTGAGTAATCTCCCTCCATGTCAATCCAGTGAATAATCTCCCTCTACCTTCCATAGCAGTGAATAATCTCCCTCTACCTTGCATAACAGTGAGTATCTCATCTCCTCTACCTTCCAAGCAGTAATAATCTCCCTCTCTTCCTAACAGTGAGTAATCTCCCTCTACCTTCCTAGCAGTGAGTAATCTCCCTTACCTTCCATACATGTATAATCTCCCTCTATCTTCCATAGCAGTGAGTAATCTCCCTCTACCTTCCATAGCAGTGAATAATCTCCCCTCTATCGTCCATAGCAGTGATAATCTCCCTCTACCTTCCATAGCAGTGAGTAATCTCCCTCTATTTCCATAGCAGTAATATCTCCCTCTACCTTCCATAGCAGTAGTAACTTCCACTACCTTCCATAGCAGTGAATAATCTCTCCTCTACCTTCCATACAGTGAATAATCCCCCTTTACCTTCCATAGCAGTGAGTAATCTCCCTCTACTTCCATAGCAGTGGTAATCTCCCTCTACCTTCATAGCAGTGAGTATTTTCTTTCTCCCCTACCTTCCATAGCAGTGAGTAATCTCCCCTATGTTCCATAGCATGGTAATCTCCCTCTATACCTTCCATACAGTGAGTAATCTCCCTCTTCGTTCCATAGCAGTGAATAATCTCCCTCTACCTTCCATAGCAGTGAATAATCTCCCTCTACCTTATATAACCGTGAGTAATCTCCCTCTACCTTCCATAGCAGTAAATAATCTCCCTCTACCTTCCTAACAGTGAGTAATCTCCCTCTACCTTCCATAGCATGAGTAATCTCCCTTTACCTTCCATAGCAGTGTGTAATCTCCCTCTATCTTCCATAGCAGTGAGTAATCTCCCTCTACCTTCCCTACAATGAATAATCCCCTCACCTTCCATACAGTGAGTAATTCTCTCCTCATGTTCAATAGCAGTGAATAATCTCCCTCTACTCCTTCCATAGCGTGAGTAATCTCCCTCATGTTCCATAGCAGTGGTAATCTCCCTTACCTTCCATACAGTGAGTAATCTCCCCTCTTTTCCATAGCAGTGAATATCTCCCTCTACCTCAATCAGTGAATAATCTCCCTCTACCTTCCATAGCAGTAAATAATCTCCTCTACCTTCCATAACAGTGAATAATCTCCCTCTACCTTCCATAGCAGTGAGTAATCTCCCTCTATGTCCCATGCAGTGAGTAATCTCCCTCTACCTTCCATAGCAGTGAGTAATCTCCCTCTATGTTCAATAGCAGTGAATAATCTCCCTCTACCTTCCATAGCAGTGAATAATCTCCCTCTCTACCTTGCATAACAGTGAGTAATCTCCCTCTACCTTCCATAGCAGTAAATAATCTCCCTCTAC
Organism: Hymenochirus boettgeri; assembly: GCA_019447015.1. Lineage (NCBI taxonomy): Eukaryota > Metazoa > Chordata > Amphibia > Anura > Pipidae > Hymenochirus > Hymenochirus boettgeri. The sequence continues at coordinate 41,563,643 of CM033475.1, read as the reverse complement.
TCTTCCATAGCAGTGAGTATCTCCCTCTACTTCCATAGCAGTGAGTAATCTCCCTTTATACACTTCCTTCCATAGCAGTGTAATCCCCTCTATCTTCCATAGCAGTGAGTAATCTCCCTCTACTCTCTACCTTCATAGCACGTGAATAATCTCCCTTATCTTCCATAACGTGAGTAATCTCCCTACCTTCCATAGCATGAGTAATCTCCCTCTATGTCCATAGCAGTTAATATCTCCCTCTACCTTCCATAGCAGTGGAGTAACTTCCACTACCTTCCATAGCAGTGAGTAATCCTCTCTACCTCCATACAGTGAATATCCCCCCTTACCTTCCATAGCAGTGAGTAATCCCCCTCCATTCATACAGTGGGTAATCTCCCTCTACCTTCATAGAGCTGAGTATCTCCCCTACCTTCATAGCAGTGAGTAATCTCCCTCTATGTTCCATAGCAGTGAGTAATCTCCCTATCACTTCCATAGCAGTGATAACTCTCACTACCTTCCTTCATAGCAGTGAGTAATCTCCCTCTTCGTTCCATAGCAGTGAAAATCTCCCTCTAACCTTCTAAGCAGTATATCTCCCTCACCTTCCATAACAGTGAGTAATCTCCCTCTACCTTCCATAGCAGTGAATACTTCCCTCTACCTTCCTAACAGTGAGTAATCTCCCTCTACCTTCCATAGCATGAGTAATCTCCCTCATGTTCCATAGCAGTGAATAATCTCCCTCTACCTTCCATAGCAGTGAGTAATCTCCCTCCTTTCCATAGCAGTGAGTACTCTCTCTCTACCTTCCATATCAGTGAATAATCCCCTTACCTTACCTTCCATAGCAGTGAGTAATCCCCTCTACATTCCATAGCAGATGGTAATCTCCCTCTACCTTCATAGCAGTGAGTATTCTCCCCTACCTTCCATAGCAGTAGTTATCTCCCTCTATGTTCAATAGCAGTGAATAATCTCCCTCTACCTTCCAAGCATGAGTAATCTCCCTCTATGTTTCATAGCAGTGGGTAATCTCCCTCACCTTCCATAGCAGTGAATATTACCTCTACCCTTACATAGACAGTGAATAATCTCCCTTACCTTCCATAGACAGTGTAATCCCCCTTACCTTCCATACAGTGGGTAATCTCCCTCTACCTTCATACAGTGAATAATTTTCCTCTACCTTCCATATCAGTAAATATCTCCCTCTACGTTCCATAGCAGTGAATAATCTCCCTCTTCCTTCCATAACAGTGAGTAATCTCCTTCTACCTTCCATATCAGTGAGTAATCTCCCTCAAACCTTCCATAGCAGTGGTATCCTCCTCTACTTCCATAGCAGGGTAATCTCCTCTACCTTCCATAGAGAGTAATCCCTCCTCTCTACTTCCATAGCAGTGGGTAATTTCCCTCTACTCTCCTCCATAGCAGTGAGTTACCCCCTCTACCTTCCATACAGTGGATAATCTCCCTTACTTCCAATCAGTGATATCTCCCTCTACACTTCCATAGCTGAGTAATCTCCCTCTACATTCCATATCAGTGAGTAATCTCCCTCTACCTTCCATAGCAGTGAGGTAATCTCCCTCTACCTTCCATATCAGTTGATAATCTCCCTTATTTCTCTTCCATCAGTGAGTAATCTCCCTCTCCTTACCTTCATAGCAGTGGAGTAATCTCCTCTACCTTCCAAGCGGTTCTCCCCTACGTTCCATAGCACTGGGTAATCTCCCTCTACTCCATAGCTTGGTAATCCCCCTACCTTCCATAGCGTAGTATCTCTCCTCTTCCGTCATAGCGTGAGAAACCTTCCTCTCGACCTTACTTCATAGCAGTGTAATAATTTCTCTAAACACCTTCACTATACAGTGTGACCCCTCCCCTTCCATTTTATCTTGCTGGTTACTGCGCTTATTGTCTTTTTTATCTGGTCACGTTTAAGCCGTGGGTCAAGACCTACACACACCTACTCTGCCATGAGTATTTTCACTTCAACTAAACCCCTACTACTAAATGATTCGTTTAACTGGTACTTTTTGTTTCCTTTTCCATGCTGAATCCCTCATAATGGTATTTCCTCTACCATGCTCTCTCTCCTACATGTAGCTCACCCCACGTATTTTTCCTTTCATTCACTGACTCCCTCTCCTCCCTGTTGTACAAATTATTTCCTAGCCGTTCCCTGGATAATGTTATATTTATTCTCTCATCCTTCCTCATCTGATTCGCTCCTCTTTCTCCCTCTCTCGTGGATCACCCTCTTCAGTGGAGACAAGGCTGGATAACTGCTGATCTAGTAGCTGATCATAGGAATCTGCACTGGTACAGGACTCAGTACGATACTCGTGTAGACAGTATACTGGTATCTCGATGTATTATTGGAATATATGAGAATCTGAGATCTGGAAGGACAACTGTACATCGTACATGCAATATCTTCATGATCTCGTACGAGTGATTACTGTATTGCAATCACATGTGCACCCAAACACTTTGGTAAATTAACCAATAACGATGCAATGGGAATTTTCCATCTGGCCTGATATTGCCTATTGGTAATTTTTCAATATTGGTAACTGCCATTCAGGATTACCAGTTTGTGTACAAGTACTGCCATTGAATTGCCAGTTTGCTGTACCAAGCATCATAAAATTCCCGGTGCGCTGAACCAGTGTAATAAAATTCCCAGTTTGCTGAACCAGTGTAATAAAATTACCAGCGTGCTACACCAATTTCATAAAATTCTAAGACTGACGTAGCAATATTGTAAAATTCTCTTTTTGCTGCACCAGTGTCATACAATTCCCAGTTGCTGCACCAGTGTGATAATCTTTAGGAAGATGAATTAGCCATCCAGCACCAAAGTCAAGAAGATCTGTGCCCACCTTCTGGCCGGGCTGGCAGCAGATAGACTGTACACGTGCTTCCTCCAATTTGGTTGGAAGCAGGATTACTGAGAGAGAAAGGTAGCATTGCTTCCCAGCACCATTGGGAGGTTAGTGTTCCCCCTCTGATTGGGATGGCCGCAGGGGAACCCGGCTTTTGCAAGAGCCAGTTTCCCGCCTGTTGATTAGTGACCAGGGAATTCTAACAGAGCTATGTTGAAGTTAATAGTTTAAAATTAAAACTTGGGAATAGTATAATTTTCAAATTTCAAATGTATTTACCTTAATTTACTTCTAATTGAATTTAATCTACTTCCTAATGAATTTTGTCATTAAAAGGGAACTGTGGTCCCACAGGCCAGTTTCTTACCTTTAAAACAGAGCCATCAACCACCTATACCATCAACCAAGATATACAGAAATGACTGACCAGAAATTAATGGGTGGGAGGCTGACTTGTGACATTCCTGAGGCTTCTCTGCACAGTGCCCCGCGAGCACAGCCTCAGACTCCTCAGTGTGTGAGGGAGACAGGAAGTCCCTCCTCCTCTCTGCTGTGTGAAGTCCGACAGAGTAGGTAAGGGAATCTACAGCCCTTCTCTTTCACTGTGTGAAAACAGCCTTTTCAGGCAGAGTTCTCACTCTGCCTGAAAAGGCTGATTCCACAGAGTTTCTGTGTGTGTGGGGGGGGGTCTGAGTAACTCACGGCACCCAGAGTGGGACGGTCCATGACAATTGCGAGTGGGCGGGCCAAGGCAACCATGAGTGGGCGGGCCCATGGCACCTGTGAGTGGGCGGGGCCACACGGGGCTGTAAGATAATGGGCCATGAGGGGCTGCCACTGGAAGGACCATAGGTTCCATGAGTGGAGGAACCAGGGGGGCTGTAAAGGGGAGGAGGAGACACAGGACAGATTGACTGACAGTTCTAGAGCAGGAGGCAGGAAGTGCAGGGGACCTGGTGATGCTGCTGCCATATGCAAAAATGTAAATATCTTCAAAACTATGCAAAATAAACAATGGAAATAAATTGCAAAAATTCTCAGGGGAGCAATTCCTATCAATTTCCCTCAATTTACCTAAAGTCATTTTTGGACCACAGTTCCCTTTAAATAATTTTCATATGTATCAATTAAAAAGCATTGTTTGCAAAACATTCTATTTGGTATATAGCATATATGTAATCCCTATTGTAAATCAAAACTATTAGCAGTCACCTTGATTACCATCGCCATCTAGTTGGTATAAGCTTGTAGGGCCAAATACTATAAGGTGAGACCTAAAATTCACCACTCACCTGACACTTTTGTTGCTATTTGTCCATTATTAGATATCAGTCTTTGTTCGTTTTTAAACTCTCATTATTATATAAATTATTTATTTATAAAAGGGCAACTCTACTGACGACACATCTCAATCCAAGGGCAAAAAATAGAACAGTGAAAAACTGCAGTTAATAGTAAATTAATCCTCCCACCCCCCTAACCATGTGTAAGATACTGGCCTCAGCCGTCTAGTTGGCAAAGCAAATCCTTTAAATAACGTGTCCTTAATGCCCACCCACACCTCATTGTCATTGTATGACCCAATACACTTCATTAAAACTACTTTATTAAAACCCTTTATGCCCTAAAGAAAGGATTATTATCCTTCATTCATATGGCACGACTTAATAAAATAAACTTGCATGAATAAAACAAATGTAATCAATTGTCTGAGAGAGGCTAAAAAGTAATCTAAGTAAGCCAAGCAAGCACTATACATTTTAATTAAATATAATTACTAGAGGCAATTGCTTCGCTGAATGAGGTTTAACTTTTACAAGAACAGTAGACTGCTCCCAGTCACCTGAATTAACAAACTGCGCCAATAACAAAGGCCCCCTGGGCGTAATAATTTATGCAAATATTTAATGAGCATTATAGAAAAATAAAGTGACTGTTAAATGAATCTCAGACCTGGGCACAAATAGAGAATGAAGAGTAAACACTGCCCAGAGTCACGTATTCTCCAAGTACAAGGAGGGGATAGGTACACTGTGAGCCATTGGTGACACGTTATGTACCATTTAACACATTAACTGGAACCACAGAGAGGTACCCAAGCTACCCGCATGGAGACAAACACAAACATTTCTACCTACACTGTGATCTACCACATGCATACACAACAGACTGCAAGCTGATAGTGTGAAGAAGTATAACATTTATAATTGTGTTGATTGCCAAAATATTTACCTATTTACAAAAATGGTTACGCAGGAAAAGGTGGTGCACCATGTTAGCCAGTCACAGTTTTACAGGGTTACCCTTCCGAAATAAAAAATAACAAAGTGATATAAAGGTGATACCTTTATTGGCTAACTAAGATAATCATAGCAAGCTTTCAGAACATTCTAGTTCCTTTAGGGTTGGCCCTACTTATGCGTTTTGCGCTCGCGATAGCACATGCGATTTAGTTATAAACACACAAGAATCGCACACGCAATCGATTTAGTGTGTCTAGTGGGGCCATGCCCTTATCAAACTGATTATAAGTTCAAGCTGAAGGTAATCATCTTGTAAAAAAAACTTAAATGTAAAAAGCTTGCTAACCTTATGTTAAAGGGTCTCTATACTCACTGAAAACAACTTTACATTTTCTGAAACTACAATTTGAGAGAAGTAAAATGGTGATACACACATATGTATCTGTGCTTGCTTTGTCATTAAATTATTATGTTTAGTGAGTGCTCCTAATTCCCCCCACCCTTCCTTACTCACTGCCTTCTGTAGTGTCTGCGACACTTATGTGTTGTACACAGCCTCACCATGGACACTGCTCTGTTCACATCTCCCCCTCCCTCCTCCTGCCTTCTTTTCTCTGCTAATCTCTCTAAATGTTGCAGAAAGTGTTCGGGCAGGCAGACAGGCACAGAGGTCAAGCACGGGTGACATATTATAATTTCTGCTTCTGGAGTGACAGGTCTTTCCTGTAAATGCTGTGATTAAAATGATGATTTCTCAGATTCTACAGCCCAGATTTAAAATCTGAAAAAAGTTTTGGAGGAGTGGGATCTTGCTGTATCTAAAGGAAGTATTTTTGAAAATTCGATTCGAGTAAAGATACCCTTTAACCAATAAAGGTATCACCTTTATACCATATATATTTTTTTTCAAAAGGTTACCCTGTAAACAAAATGGTTACAAAGGTTGTTTTGTAGAGGAATGCTAAATAGGGTCCTAGGCAACAATGTGATGTGGGGCCTGCCTTTTTAGCTCTATTAACCCAGCTGATAATGTATGAGGGGATATCTTTTAGTTTTGTCTTTTGGGAATAAAAGTAAACTCAGATGGGCCGTATTACTTCTATTAATGTAACTGTGTCCCCGCACATTTCCTCAACCACTGGCAAAAGCCTGCCCTAGGTTGCCTTGTGGATATTGGCCACACTGTGGGCAGGATTGTGATATTCATTTATAGACAAAAGACCCGCCTTTACCTTCCATAGCAGTGAGTAATCCACCTATACGTTCCATAGCAGTGAATAATCTCCCTCTACCTTCCACAGCAGTGAATAATCTCCCTCTGCCTTCCATAGCAGTGAATAATCTCCCTCTACCTTTCATAACAGTGAGTAATCTCCCTCTACCTTCCATAACAGTGAGTAATCTCCCTCTACCTTCCATAGCAGTGAATAATCTCCCTCTACCTTCCATAACAGTGAGTAATCTCCCTCTACCTTCCATAACAGTGAGTAATCTCCCTCTACCTTCCATAGCAGTGAGTAATCTCCCTCTACCTTCCATAGCAGTGAATAATCTCCCTCTACAGTGAGTAATCTCCCTCTACCTTCCATAGCAGTGAGTAATCTCCCTTTACCTTCCATAGCAGTGTGTAATCTCCCTCTATCTTCCATAGCAGTGAGTAATCTCCCTCTACCTTCCATAGCAGTGAATAATCTCCCTCTACCTTCCATAGCAGTGAGTAATCTCCCTCTATGTTCAATAGCAGTGAATAATCTCCCTCTACCTTCCATAGCAGTGAGTAATCTCCCTCTATAGCAGTGAATAATCTCCCTCTACCTTCCATAGCAGTGAGTAATCTCACTCTATGTTCCATAGCAGTGGGTAATCTCCCTCTACCTTCCATACCAGTGAGTAATCTCCCTCTTCGTTCCATAGCAGTGAATAATCTCCCTCTACCTTCCATAGCAGTGATCGTTCCATAGCAGTGAATAATCTCCCTCTACCTTCCATAGCAGTGAGTAATCTCCCTCTACCTTATATAACCGTGAGTAATCTCCCTCTACCTTCCATAGCAGTAAATAATCTCCCTCTACCTTCCATAACAGTGAGTAATCTCCCTCTACCTTCCATAGCAGTGAGTAATCTCCCTTGGAAGAAAAAAAGAAGACACTTTAGGTTGTTATGAGCTGATGATGTCAATTAAGAAGGTTCAATCTTCCATTCTATTGGGTGATGTTGTGCTGGGTTTCCATGAGGCAAGGAGCTGGATACATTTACCTCTAATAACCTACCCAGATTTTCCACCCTTGTTTTGAACTTAAACGCATTGGGTGAACATAGACCTTTTGAGGTGGAGTGTGAGTGACAGAAGCTACATTTTCAAGTGGCCTCGTGACAGCAGCACCCCTGCAGTACAGATCATTATAGCCTAATACTATTTGTTGGAGAGTTAAATCTAGTGCGCAACTAATGACATAGCTAAGCACATATAACTGATCACATACCTTTAATATGCTCTTGTAGTTTTATCAAAAAATGTTCCTAACACTCTAAGAAAATATAACCATCCGTAATTATAAGGGTGAAATCATATTTTATTTAGCAATTGGACCTCAGGCAATATATGTTCACAGAAACATGGGGTCTGACTCCTTTCACAGTGTCTCATCCACTTCTTCAGAGACCCAGAGGGTTGATTCAAAAGGAGCAAAAGTTTGCCATGTAATTAATATGGAGCCAACCATCAGATGTTATTTATTTCAATAACCCAGTAAAAGCTACCATTTGATTGGTTGTTTGCAAATTCATTTCAGGCAAACTTTTGCACCTCTTATTGCATCATCCCCAGACATGATTGAGTCTCGTGATAAACTGCAGGTAGTAAAAACCATCTCTGCTTAGTACTTCTAATGGCAATGGAAAGGACGTGGGGGCTGAACAGAGGTGTTTCCCTAGGAGCTATGGATGGCAATGCTGACCAACCTCTCCCTGTTCACTATTATACAAAGAGGCGACTCATCTACCTCTCTCTCTCTCCAGAGATTGGGGAAAATTCAAAGCATTCTACTAAGTAAACAGCACAAATACAAGGCACTTAGATCTAGATTCCTTTCCATGAAACTTGCTGTATAATAAGCCACTGTAAATAATATTTAAGGCAAATGTTTGACATTACGTCTGGGTTTCCAGGTTACAGCCTTTGATACGTCTGCGTTATAAAGTCACCTTTGACTACAGAAAACAAAATATCCTTGACTAACCACAGTGTTACGTTGCTTCCTGATGATATGCAGGGTCAGACATCTGAAATGGACACATCTCACGTAAGGCAAAGGAGACCCACAAAGGATTATATCTACAATGGACCAAAGACTTACTGGGACCATGTAAAAGTAAATTGAGATCGATAGATAGATAGATAGATAGATAGATAGATAGATAGATAGATGATAGATAGATAGATACGATCGCCTTAGCTATGATCATGGTCGATATGCTACGTAGATAGAGCTCGATAAATCGCTGCTGATGATGTGTAGATACGTTTTGACGTGCATGCTCCGCTCGCTCTCGCTCGCTTCCCGCTCGCTCGCTCCTCTCGCTCCTTCGCTCGCTCGCTCGCTGCTTGCTCGCTCGCTCGCTCCTCTGCTGCTACGCTGCTCCTCGCTGTCCTGCCTCGTCGCTCGCTCGCTGCCCTCTCGCCGTGTCTCGCTCTGCTCGTCGCCGTCGCCGCCGCCCCGCCCTTCACCCCCTTTGGTCACGGTGCAGTGTGTGGCGTATGTGATATGATAGAAAGGAGACAGACAGACAGAGACGACGACAGACGACATACGACAGATAGATTCGTTAATTATTGCTCACCCTAGCTCCGATAGCTGGACATATAGACACGACCGACCGATATCTACATTATATCTATATAGATAGATAGATGAGATGAATAGATAGATCAGATAGATATAGATAGATAGATCGATATAGAGAGATAGATAGCTAGATACGATAATCGTAGCTAGATAGAGAGACTCGACTAGATAGATGATGTCGATCTCGACGCGTCAGCCTAGACGCAGCGAAGCGAGAGCCGCGCCGGCAGCGCGAGACTCTAGACTCGCGTCCGCGAGGAGTGACTGCGTAGTGCTCGCTGTGATAGAAATAGATAGTATCAGATATTAAGTAATACTATAGATGACAGATAGACAGATAGACGATAGACAGATAGACTCAGATAGACAGATGATAATAGATAGATGATAGAAGATCAATCTAACCAATAATAGTTAAAGCGATAGATGGACAGATAGAAGACAGACGTATTAATATATCTATATATATTAATCATATATATAGATAGATAGATAGATAGATAGATAATAGATAGATAGATCGATAGATACTATTAAACAGATTAAAGTTTTCATTGCAGTTCAATCTCCAATAATTGTTAATTGTCCAATAAGCACAACATAAGGCTAGGCCACACTGCTGCATTTCGGATGGCGTTTTGCAATGTAGCCAGTGCTGTGTTGTGCTCTGGTCCATTAGTGGGTAGTAGATCACTTGTTTGAATTACAGCTCCAAAAATCCCCAGCCAATCAATGGTGGCCACAGGTTTGTCATATTATCCGATTTCTTTACTGATTAAAGCTAATCCCCCACTGTGTCTTGCTATGTGTTTAGATACTCATTTATTCATTTTGAGAATAAGGAAAGACCCCTTTAATAAACACAGTATAGATAGTTTAAACTACGATTCCCAGCATCCTCAGCTTGTCAGGCAGCATTCACTATCCCTCCTAGCTTCCACTGTGAAGCTTTGCAAAATCACGGCAGTACATGTTTTTGTTACATTACATTCCCCCATTTTCTGTTTAGTTTTATATACTGACAAAACGGAATCCAACATAATGAATAAACTAATGATAAAACCTGTAATGTATTTGATAAGGGATAGCAAACCGCAAAGTTATTAGTATCTTGAGAACCTTTAAAATAATAACCTATAAGGGCCAGATCCAGCACTAGGGAAATATCCTGCTGTACTGCCATCCCTTAAATCAATAGTCCTAGAATTACCCAGAGTCCTTCGCTTCGCCTCCATCTTTTACTTAATAAGACCCAATTTAATTAAAAAAAAACAACAACCCACCATTCAGAATATGCCATCTGTCCATATGTATATAGGACCTACCCATGATGAACTTTCATCCTGGTGACATTATTAAAGAATAAAAATACATTCCTTTAATTATAAAATAAATCAATTACACAAAATTTTAAGTTAAGTTGTTTTTTAAAAAAAAAGTGAACTCACCCAAAGTGGTTAGAAGCTGTTAGCTGAGTAGGATTCCTGTTCTGTGCCAAAATTCCAACTGCTTTCCATCTTCCTCAAATACACTCTTGCACTGGGCTGGGATGACTGGCCCCCTTTCACTGGCTTTTTGTTCCTAACAGCTGCATGGCTGCTAAATGGGCCCTCCCATTTATTCAGGAGTCTGGAAGAACTTCCTCACTAGTAGTCCTGGCCTGACGTTGCTCCCAGCCACAGGGTACGAAACTGACCGTGACAACATTAAAATAACAGAATGGGGCTGCTGTACAGTGGCACAGTGTAAAACATATCAACTAACCAGTACACATACCCTGACAACAACAGATGGAGATAGTGGGAAAACGACAAACATGGCTAGTCACGGGAAAGGCAGAGGACAACAAAACATGTGTAAATAAGGGGTATTTAGTTTGAGGCCCTCCATTTCTATAATAATAAACATTCTGCACAGATGGGGGCTGCAGTTGGACGTTCAAATGTGAATGTTTTATAACACACTTCACACATACAGCACGGAAAATTGTGTGTATCATATACAGATCACATTGTGTATTTTTTATCTACTAAGTCTTAATCTGGACACATGGTGCGATCCTTCCACCTAACCGACCGTTCCACACCCTTCCGGTCGCAAAAGTAGCCACGTCCGTCATTTTGCCACAACTGATTGTGCGATCCATAGAGGACTGAATGATTGGTTGTGGTTTTCCAACATGTCCGATCATACGTTGGTTGCGTCCGCCAAAAGAAACCATCCATATTTCTGCCCAACCAATACATAATTTCTGCCGAATTATTGGATGGTGTGTACCTAGCTTAATGTCATCTACCTTCTGATCCTGTAGCAGATATACCTCGTGTAAAGGAAGCCATACACTGTGATTACGATACACAGTATGAGGATCTATTGTCCATTCGCCCATACACGGGCAATCCTATTAAAAGAAAGGAAGCCAATACCTTTATTTCTGTGGGGAAAGTTGTCCACAATGCCAGCACAGTTTTTCATCAACAATTTTGTCATTTTCGGCCCCCAACCTTGCTGATGCTCAGAATTTAACAGGTTTTATCCAGTATCAGCAATGTTTATGGCCACCTTTAGATATGTTTGTTTTTTTAAAGGGCTTTGGTAGTTTACAACAGAAATAGTAAAGTAGCCCTCTAAACATATTAGGCACAAAATGTACTTTAACAGGACAAAAGATTTTGTAACTTGTCTGGAATTTGGCAAAAAAAAGCTAACTTTTTCATAATTTCAATTTTTTTTTCCTTTTTAATTTCTAGAACATTTACAGGGAGATTCACTAAAGGTTCTTATAGTTTAAATGGGGCTTTTTTGTCCCAACCAATCAGATGATCAAATGTTAAATAAGATCTGATTGTTTAGGGCAAAATTAGCACCATTTTACATGAATAGAACTTTTATTAGATAACCCTGTATGTGTATACCACAAAAATTACACTAGACATATATAGGTAACCCACTGTCCACGAGAGTTTTAATCAAAATGCAAATACACAAAAATAACCGCTTGTGCCACTGGATACCGGATAATATTTCAATACCGTCCGTTTTGCCCAGTTGGCAAACTGTATAATATGGCCCAATTTCGAAAGGTTCATATTTGAGAAATCTGCCCAAGGGTTATGGCATTCAGGGGTGTGTGGCAGGATGTTCTGGGGGACATGGTTAAATGGGTTTTGCTGACCTAGGTGGTCCAAGAATGGCTGGATGAAAACTTAAAATAGGCCCCACCGCAGGATCACCATGCCTAGTGTATTGTGCATAGGTATTTTACATTCTAGATGCATTTCTCTCATAGAATTTCCAACTATTAGCAATTAGAAACAGGTAAAAAATTAATAAATATTATTTCCCCGCATGGCCAAATATCCAACAGACCACACATGCATTGGTGCACACCGAGGCATCGCAAGGAAATAGCCCCATAGTAGGACAAAGTATAAAGGCCATTACAGCTAAAAAATTAATTCAAAATTTGTCAGAACAGTTTGGTTTTTAAAACTAAACAACAATTAACCTCTGAAATACCACAAACAAACAATACCTTTTTTGAAATGCAATACTTTAGAAAATGCACCTAAATGTATTAAAATATGTGTGTATTCCTTTGAATGAAACACAATGCGCATGTCTGAACTCATAGCAGAGTGGAGGATTTTCTGTTTCTGGTTATAGAGGCATGTAATACATAACTATATACTCTAACCAGCAGTTGCTGGCACTGAAACAGTTACTGGTCATACTGTGGAATGTCTAAAGGCACTGAAAGGATTAATAGCATTACCGTGGGACTGTCTGCTGGCACTGAAAGGGTTAATAGCATTACCGTGGGACTGTCTGCTGGCACTGAAAAGGTTATAACAACATACTGTCAGGAAAACTGCAGCGCTGAATTGTTAATAGCATACTGTGGGGATAGACTACTGAAGCTGGAAAAGTTCTGGGTAGGGCTAGGCCTCACTAGCGCATTTTTCGCGCTTTTGCACCAGCGTTTTCGTTCGCGATTGCGTCCGCTTTTTCGCTAAAATGGACACAGTGGGAACGGAAAAATCCACGCAATTTCCAATGTGCTTGCGATTGCGTGTCCTTGCGCGTTTGCGTTCAAGCATTTTTTTGCGCAATCACATGCGTTTTCTCTTTAAAAATATTGAAAGCATGAAACAAACGGCGAACGCACAAAATTGCGTGTGATAACGCTCGCAATTGCGTGGGCTATTTGGAGCGTTGTAGTGTGGACTCAGCCTTATACTGTGGGAAAGCCGTCCTCCAGTTTAACTAGCCAGTGTTGGGTCAGCACTCTACTACCCAGCCTTGTTAAGTTAGTACTACGTTTACTAACCAGTGTTGGGTCAGCACTCTACATACCAGCCAGTGTTAAATTAGTACTCCAGTTTACTAACCAGTGTTGGATAAGCACTCTACTACCAGCCAGTGTTAGTTAGTACTCCAGTTTACTAGCCAGGTGTTGGGTCAGCCACTCTATACCAGCCATGGTTAAGTTAGTACTACAGTTTACTAACATTGTTGGGTCAGCACTCTACATACCAGCCAGTGTTAGTTAGTACTACTCAGTTTACTAACCAGTGTTGGGTCAGCACTCTACTTACCAGCCATGGTTAAGTTATTACTCCAGTTTACAGCCAGTGTTGGGTCAGCACTCTACTACCAGCCAGTGTTAAGTTAGTACTCTCATTTTACTAGCCAGTGTTGGTCAGCACCTACTTACCAGCCAGTGTTAAGTTGTACTACAGTTTACTAGCCAGTGTTGGGTCAGCACTCTACTTACCAGCCAGTGTTAAGTTAGCACTACAGTTTACTAGCCAGTGTTGGGTCAGCATCTACTTACCAGCCAGTGTTAAGTTAGTACTACTTTACTAGCCAGTGTGGGTCAGCACTCTACTTACCAGCCATTGTTAAGTTAGTACTACATTTTTACTAGCCAGTGTGGGGGTCAGCACTCTACTTACCAGCCAGTGTTGTTAGTACTCCAGTTTTATAGCCAGTGTTGGGTCAGCACTCTACTTACCAGCCAGTGTTGTTAGTACTCCAGTTTATTAGCCAGTGTTGGTCAGCACTCTACTTACCAGCCAGTGTTTAAGTTAGTACTCTCCGTTTACTAGCCAGTGTTGGGTCGCACTCTACTTACCAGCCAGTGTTGTACACCCGTTTACTGCCAGTGTTGGGTGCACTCTACTTACCAGCCAGTGTTAAGTTAGTACTCCGTTTACTAGCCAGTGTTGGGTCAGCACTCTACTTACCAGCCAGTGTTAAGTTAGTACTCCGGTTTACTAGCCAGTGTTGGGTCAGCACTCTACTTACCACCAGTGTTAAGTTTTACGCTCCGGTTTACTAGCCAGTGTTGGTCAGCACTCTACTTACCAGCCAGTGTTAAGTTAGTACTCCCGGTTTACTAGCCATGTTGGGTCAGCCCTCTACTTACCAGCCAGTGTTAAGTTAGTACTACAGTTTACTAGCCAGTGTTGGGTCAGCACTCTACTTTCCAGCCGTGTTTTTAGAACTCCAGTTTTATAACCAGTGTTAATTCAGACCTCTGGTTTACTAGCAAGGGTTAAGTCAGACCTCTAGTTTACTAGCCAATGTTAAGTCAGCACTCATGCCCAGTTCCACAGCCACACCCACTTTGCACTGTACTTCCAGCTTTGCACTCCGCTAGATACACTGGGCATCTGTTAAAACTGTCTCGTGCCAAAAAGTCCAGAAGCATCAGTCTGAAAGATTTACACGTGTTCTTTAGCAGTCATTGGAAACAAAGTTGTGTGATTTTGATGTGTATGTTGATTTTACAATCTATGGGTGATGGGGGGAACCTCTTAAACAAGATACACGTTTACCTTCCAATGTATTTCACACAAAACTAATTGGAAATCAGCAAGAATAAATCACTATTAGCAGCAATAAAGGGAGATGACTTTACCAGCAATATGTTCTGCGGTGCCAATTAAAGGAGGATTAATGCAATCAATAAAGAAAAGCTCCCCAAGCCAAGTGTGCATGTATCTGTGCACAGATGGAATAGATACAATACATATAACCAAGACACATACACCAAAAAACAGGCGAGGAGGTATCGGTCTAGCGAGGAAGGTTGGGGAGAAACATTTTCCCTTTGTAACAAGGTCAACAGGACATTGAGGAAACGTTGGAAATTTTGAGAAAACTTATCCATTAGTAGTAGTAGTAATGGAATAGTAACAGCTATTCCATAATGCTCTCAGGGAGGTGTATGGAACACTAGAGGTCATACTGGAATATAGTAAAAATAGTATAGCAGGTTAGAGGTCTAGGGACTGTTCCTTTGCCTGTCTTGTACCCAATTTCCTTATTTTAAACAAGGGACTACATTTTTACATCCACACACTGGGGATGTTTAACCCATTAAGAAATTCTATACATGTGAGTCTGTTTGGGATATACTTTCTTACTTGACCACATGTCTCATCTTGGTAGGTGAGACCACCCAGTGTGTAAAGCAGAGGATCTCCCAACACAGAACCTCCATTAGAAAAGGAAAATTTACATTTTGAGATATTGGCCATAATACATTCAAGTTTTCTAAACAGTTTCTTAAAGGGCAACCCAATCTAAAATGTATACATAACCTAATCATCCACACCCAAGGACGCAACTGTTCATAAGGAACTGAGGTAATTATGTGCAGAAAAAATATACCTCAATAAATGGGCTCTTTATTTTTACCTCAATCCTTACATTATAAAATCATCTAGAATGGTTTACCAGCCAAACACTACCATGCAGGAGTCTTCACCAAATCACCAATACCTCAAGTTTAACATTATCACCAGTGGTTCTGCTACACTATCAGGAAGATTCAATAAAGGTCTTATGTTTAAAATGGTGCTAATTTTGCCCCAACCATCAGATCTTATTTAACATTTGAAATCTTACATCTGTTGGTTGGGGCAAAATTGGCACCATTTTAAAAGATAAGACTTTTATTGAATAACCCTGTATGTGTCACTGAAAAAGATTGTAAGGCCCGAGGGTGTAATGGAAAAATTGTACCAACCCCATTCTTTTGGATACATGGGTGCCACCCTTACAATTGTTTAGGTGTCCTTGATGTGGTGACATCACTTCTTTTTCTAAAATCGCATTTCAATGCACACAATTATAAGTCTATATTTAAATGTGCAAATGTCTCACTTCTTTGGTTTACCAAGAAAATCTAGTCATATTAAATATCAAAAACCTACAACACTACTGCCAGAGTCATCTGAGGCGTTTCCTGCAAGGACCAAAGACAAATTAAGGTTTAAAAATGATCATATTTGCTTCATCTGTGAAAAAACAACATGTAGATCTCACAACATAGAGTATCTACAGACAAATAAGGCACGGTGAAATATTCCCTTTGTACAATGACCGTGGCACATGCCCTAGGTGAAAGGTCGATGCCCCTGGTACTCGCCACTGCCAAAGAAACAAAACCATTGCCAGAAAAAACACAGCTGTGGCTTTGTATTGCCTGTTTAGTGTTTACATAACTGAGACCAGGAGATTCCATGCAAGTTTCTTTTCCTATCTTCTCCCCCATTAGAGTCTGTCTGTGCAATATAAACTAACAGTGAGTAATCTCCCTCTACCTTCCATAGCAGTGAGTAATCTCCCTCTACTTCCATAGCTGAATAATCTCCCTCAGCTTCCATAACAGTGAGTAATCTCCCTCTACCCTCCATAGCATTGAGTAATCTCCCTCTATGTTCCATACCAGTAAATAATCTCCCTCTACCTTCCAAACAGTGAGTAATCTCCCTCTACCTTCCATAGCAGTGAGTAATCTCCATCTACCTTCCATAGCAGTGTGTAATCTCCCTCTATCTTCCATAGCAGTGAGTAATCTCCCTCTACCTTCCTAGCAGTGAATAATCTCCCTCTACCTTCCATACAGTGAGTAATCTCCCTCTACCTTCCATAGCAGTGAGTAATCTTCCTCTATGTCCATAGCAGTAAATAATCTCCCTCTACCTTCCATAGCAGTGATAACTTCCACGACCTTCCATAGCAGTGAGTATCTCCCTCTACCTTCCATATCAGTGAATAATCCCCTTTACCTTCCATAGCATTGAGTAATCCCCCTCTACATTCCATAGCAGTTAATCTCCCTCTACTTTTCATAGCAGTGAATAATCTCCTCTACCTTCCATAGCATTGAGTAATCTCTCCCTATGTTCCATAGCAGTAAATAATCTCCCTCTACCTTCCTAACAGTGAGTAATCTCCTCTCACCTCCTAGCAGTGAGAGGGTGTAATATCCCTCTAATTTTCATAAGTGAATAATCTCCCTCTACCTCCCACAGCAGTGAATATTTCCCTCTGCCTTCCATAGCAGTGAATATCTCCCTCTACCTCCACAGCAGTGAATAATCTCCCTCTGCCTTCCATAACAGTGAGTAATCTCCTCTACCTCCATAACAGTGAGTATTCTCCCTAACCTTCCATATCAGTAAGTAATCTCCCTCTACCTTCCATGCAGTGAATAATCTCCTCTACTTCCATAGCAGTGAATAATCTCCCTCTACCTTCCATAGCAGTATGTAACATCCCTCTACTTTCATAGCAGTGAATAATCTCCCTCTACCTTCCATAGCGTGAATAATCTCCCTCTAACCTTCTATAGCAGTGAATAATCTCCCTCTACCTTCCATAACGTGAGTAATCTCCCTTTACCTTCCATAGCAGTTAGTAATCTCCCTCTACGTTCCATAGCAGTGAATAATCTCCCTCTACCTTCCATAGCAGTGAATAATTTCCCTCTACCTTCCATAACAGTGAGTAATCTCCCTCTACCTTCCATAGCATTAAGTATCTCCCTCTTTTTCCATATCAGTAAATAATCCCCTCTACCTTCCATAGCAGTGAGTAATCTCCCTCATTTCCATAGCAGGTGGGTAATCTCCCTCTACCTTCCATAGCTGAATAAAATTCCGCTACCTTCCATAGCAGTGATAATCTCTCTCTACCTTCCATATCAGTGAATCCTCCCCCTTTACCTTCCATAGCAGTGAGTAACCACCCTCTACATTCCATACATGGGAATCTCCCTCTACCTTCCATAGCAATGAGTAATCTCCCTCTATGTTCCATACAGTGGTTATCTCTCTCTAACCTTCCATAGAAGTGATTAAACTTCCACTACCTTCCATAGCAGTGGATAATCTCCCTCAACCTTCCATATCAGTGAATAATCCCCCTTTACCTTCCAAGCAGTGAGTAATCCACCTATACGTTCCATAGCGGTGAATAATCTCCCTCTACCTTCCATAGCAGTATGTAATATCCCACTACTTTTCATAGCAGTGAATAATCTCCCTCTACCTTTCATAACAGGATAATCTCCCTCTACCTTCCATAACAGTGGTAATCGCCTCTACCTTCCATAACAGTGAGTAATCTCCCTCTACACTTCCTATCAGTAGTAATCTCCCTCTACGTTCCATAGCAGTGAATAATCTCCCTCTACTTCCTTCCATAGCAGTATGTAATATCCCTCTACTTTCATAGCAGTGAATCATCTCCCTTACCTTCCATAGCAGTGAATAATCTCCCTCTACTTCCTACAGTGAGTAATCTCCCTCTACCTTCCATAACAGGTATCTCCCTCTACCTCATAGCATGAGTAATCTCCCTCAACCTTCCATATCAGTGATAATCCCCTTTACCTTCAGCAGTGAGTAATCCACCTATACGTTCCATAGCAGTGAATATCTCCCTCTACCTTCCACAGCAGTGAATAATCTCCCTCTGCCTCCATAGCAGTGAATACTCCCCTCTACCTTTTCAAACAGTGAGTAATCTCCCTCTACCTTCCATAACAGTAGTAATCGCCTTCTACCTTCCATAGCAGTGAATAATCTCCCTCTACCTCCTCCATAGCAGTATGTAATATCCCTCTACTTTTCATAGCAGTGAATATCTCCCTCTACCTTCCATAGCAGTGAATAATCTCCCTCTACCTTCCATAACAGTGAGTAATCTCCCTCTATCTTCCATAACAGTGAGTAATCTCCCTCTACCTTCCATAGCAGTGAGTAATCTCCCTCTACGTTCCATAGCAGTGAATAATCTCCCTCTACCTTCCAGCAGTATGTAATCTCCCTCTACTTTCATAGCAGTGAATAATCTCCCTCTACCTTCCATAGCAGTGAATAATCTCCTTCTACCTCCAGAACGTGATTAATCTCCCTCTACCTTCCATAGCAGTGAATAATCTCCCTCTACCTCCTTCCTAACAGTGAGTAATCTCCCTCTACCTTCATAGCAGTGAGTAATCTCCCTCTATGTTCCATAGCAGTGAATAATCTCCCTACTACCTTCCATAGCAGTGAGTAATCTCCCTCTATGTTCCATAGCTGGAGTAATCTCCCTCTACCTCTCCATAGCAGTGAATAATCTCCCTCTATGTTCAATAGCAGTGAATAATCTCCCTCTACCTTCCATAGCAGTGAGTAATCTCCCTCTTATGTTCCATAGCAGTGGGTATCTCCCTCTACCTTCAATACCAGTGAATAATCTCCCTCTACCTTCCATAACCGTGAGTATATCTCCCTCTACCTTCCTAGCAGTAATAATCTCCCTCTACCTTCCATAACAGTGAGTAATCTCCCTCTACCTTCCATACGTGAGTAATCTCCTTACCTTCCATAGCAGTGTGTAATCTCCCTCTATCTTCCATAGCAGTGAGTAATCTCCCTCTACCTTCCATAGCAGTGAATAATCTCCCTCTACCTTCCATAGCAGTGAGTAATCTCCCTCTATGTTCAATAGCAGTAATAATCTCCCTCTACCTTCCTAGCAGTGAGTAATCTCACTCTATGTTCCATAGCAGTGGGTAATCTCCCTCTACCTTCCATACCAGTGAGTAATCTCCCTCTTCGTTCCATAGCAGTGAATAATCTCCCTCACCTTCCATCCAGTGAATAATCTCCCTCTACCTTCCATAGCAGTAAATAATCTCCCTCTACCTTCATAACAGTGAATAATCTCCCTCTACCTTCCATAGCAGTGGTTCTCCCTCTATGTCCCATAGCAGTGATAACTCCTCTACCTTCCATAGCAGTGAGTAATCTCCCTCTGTTAATAGCATGATAATCTCCCTATACCTTCATAGCAGTGAATAATCTCCCTCTACCTTGCATAACAGTGAGTAATCTCCCTCTACCTTCCATAGCAGTAAATAATCTCCCTCTACCTTCCTAACGTGGTAATCTCCCTCTACCTTCCATAGCAGTGAGTAATCTCCCTTTACCTTCCATAGCAGTGTATAATCTCCCTCTATCTTCCATAGCAGTGAGTATATCCCTCTACCTTCCATAGCAGTGAATAATCTCCCTCTATCTTCCATAACAGTGAGTAATCTCCCTCACCTTCCATAGCATTGAGTAATCTCCCTCTATGTTCCATAGCAGTAAATAATCTCCCTCTACCTTCCATGCAGTAGTAAACTTCCACTACCTTCCATAGCAGTGAGTAATCTCTCTCTACCTTCCATATCAGTGAATAATCCCCCTTTACCTTCCATAGCAGTGAGTAATCCCCTCTAATTCCATAGCAGTGGGTAATCTCCCTCTACCTTCTATAGCAGTGAGTATTCTTCCCCTACCTTCCATAGCAATGAGTAATCTCCCTCTATGTTCCATAGCAGTGGGTAATCTCCCTCTACTTCTACCTCATACCAGTGAGTAATCTCCCTCTTCGTTCCATAGCAGTGAATATCTCCCTCTACCTTCCATAGCAGTGAGTAATCTCCCTCTACCTTATATAACCGTGAGTAATCTCCCTCTACCTTCCATAGCAGTAAATAATCCCTCTCCTTACCTTCCATAACAGTGAGTAATCTCCCTCTACCTTCCATAGCAGTGAGTATCTCCCTTTACCTTCCATAGCAGTGTGTAATCTCCCTCTATCTTCCATAGCAGTGAGTAATCTCCCTCTACCTTCCATAGCAGTGAATATCTCCCTCTACCTTCCATAGCAGTGAGTAATCTCCCTCTATGTTCAATAGCAGTGAATAATCTCCCCTCACCTTCCATAGCAGTGAGTAATCTCCTCTATTTTCCATAGCAGTGGGTAATCTCCCCTCTACCTTCCATAAGTGAGTAATCTCCCTCTTCGTTCCATAGCAGTGAATAATCTCCCTACTACTTCCATAGCAGTGAATAATCTCCCTCTACCTTCCATAGCAGTAATAATCTCCCTCTACCTTCCTAACAGTGAATAATCTCCCTCTACCTTCCATAGCAGTGAGTATCTCCCCCTATGTCCCATTGCAGTGAGTAATCTCCCCTCTACCTTCCATAGCATGAGTAATCTCCCTCTATGTTCAATAGCAGTGAATAATCTCCCTCTACCTTCCATAGCAGTGAAAATCTCCCTCTACCTTGCATAACAGTGAGTAATCTCCTCTACCTTCCATACAGTAATAATCTCCCTCTACCTTCCATAACAGGATAAATCTCCCTCTACTCTTCCATAGCAGTGAGTAATCTCCCTTTACCTTCCATAGCAGTGTATAATCCCCTCTATCTTCCATAGCAGTGAGTAATCTCCCTCTACCTATCCATAGCATTGAATAATCTCCCTTTATC
>CM033475.1:41442949-41541866 GCA_019447015.1 Hymenochirus boettgeri | reverse complement strand
TCTCCCATACTGTAAACAATCACCAATGCCCAATACTGTAAACCGATTACAATGCCACTATACTGTAAACATATAGCAATCCCATACTGTAAACAGATCACAATCCTCCATACTGTAAAAGATCACAATCTCCCATACTGTAAACAGATCACATGCCCTATACTGTAAAACCGATTAACAATGCACTATAAACTGTAAACAGATTCAATGCACTATACTGTAAAACAGATCACAATGCACTATAACTGTAAACAGATCACAAACAAAACCCTCCATACGTGTAAACAGATCCCAATGCATTATACTGTAAACAGATCACAATGCACTATACTGTAAACAGATCCCAATGCACTATACTGTAAACAGATCACAATCCCCTATACTGTAAACAGATCACAATCCCCCATACTGTAGACAGATCACAATGCACTATACTGTAAATAGATCACAATCTCCCATACTGTAAACAGATCACAATTCCCTAACTGTAAACAGATCACCAATCTCCATACTGTAAACCGATCACAATGCCCTATACTGTAAACAGATCACAATCCCCCATACTGTAAACAGATCACAATGCCCTATACTGTAAACAGATGACCAATCCTCCCTCCCCCATACTGTAAAAGATCACAATCCCCCATACTGTAACAGATCAAAATGCACTATACTGTAAACAGATCACAATCCTCCATACTGTAAACAGATCACAATCCCCCATACTGTAAACAGATCACATGGCCCTATACTGTATACAGATCACAATGCCCTATACTGTAAACAGATCACAATGCACTATACTGTAAACAGATCACAATGCACTATACTGTAAACAGATCACACCCCCCCATACTGTAAACAGATCCCAATGCATTATACTGTAAACAGATCCCAATGCACTATACTGTAAACAGATCTCAATGCACTATACTGTAAACAGATCCCAATGCACTATACTGTAAACAGATCACAATCCCTATACTGTAAACAGATCACAATGCACTTACTGTAAACAGATCACAATGCACTATACTGTAAACAGATCACAATCCATAAGTAAAGTGATCCTCTGCACTCGTCCACCTGTGGGTGCCCACTCCTCCAATAGTCCAACCCTTAAGGACATATATCAATTGGAAACAGCAGAAGCGGGGTCCGCCTCCAAGTAAATTAACTTCAATTTATTGTAAACCACACATATATCACAACGTTTCGGGGAAACATGCCCCCTTCCTCAGGTGATCTGTACTGTACTGTACTGTAAACGATCCAATCACTATAACTGTAACAGATCACAATCCCCTATACTGTAAACAGATCACAATGCACTATACTGTAAACAGATCACAATGCACTATACTGTAAACAGATCACAATCCCCTATACTGTAACAGATCACAATGCACTATACTGTAAACAGATCACAATGCCCTATACTGAAACCAATCACAATGCCCTATACTGTAAACAGATTACAATGCACTACTGAACAGATCACAATGCACTATCTGTAACCAGATACAACCCCCCATACTGTAAACAGATCCCAATGCATTATACTGTAAACAGACCCCAATGCACTATATACTGTAAACAGATCCCAATGCACTATACTGTAAACCACATCCCAATGCCTATACTGTAACGATCACAATCCCCCTATACTGTAAACAGATCAAATATCCCCCATACTGTAGACAGATCACAATGCACTATACTGTAAATAGATCACAATCTCCCATACTGTAAACAGATCACATTCCCTATACTGTAAACAGATTACCAATCCATCTCCCCATACTGTAAACCGATCACAATGCCCTATACTGTAAACAGATCACAAACCCTATACTGTAAACAGATCACAATGCACTATACTGTAAACAGATGACCAATCTCCAATACTGTAAACAGATCACAATCCCCCCATACTGTAAAAAGATCACAATCCCCCCATACTGTAAACAGATCACAATGCACTATACTTGTAACAGATCACAATCCTCCATACTGTAAACAGATCACAATCCCCCATACTGTAAACAGATCACAATGCCCTATACTGTAAACCGATCACAATGCCCTATACTGTAAACAGCTCACAATGCACTATACTGTAAACAGATCACAATCCCCCATACTGTAAACAGATCACAATGCACTATACTGTAAACGAATCACATCCCCTATACTGTAAACAGATCACAATGCACTATACTGTACACAGATCACAATCCCCTATACTGTAAACAGATCACAATGCACTATACTGTAAACAGATCACAATCCTCCATACTGTAAACAGATCACAATGCACTATACTGTAAACAGATCACAATTCCCCATACTGTAAACAGATCACCAATCTCCCCATACTGTAAACCGATCACAATGCCCTATACTGTAAACAGATCACAATCACCCATACTGTAAACAGATGACCAATCTCCCCATACGGTAAAAGATCACATCCCCCATACTGTAACAGATCAAATGCACTATACTGTAACAGATCACAATCCTCCATACTGTAAACAATCACAATCCCCCCTAACGGTAAACAATCACAATGCCCTATAACTGTAAACAGATCACAATCCCCCATACTGCAAACAGATCACAATGCCCTATACTGTAAACCGATGACCAATCTCCCAATACTGTAAACAGATCACAATCCCCCCATACTGTAAAAAGATCACAATCGCCCCCCATACTGTAAACAGATCACAATGCACTATACTGTAAACAGATCACAATCCTCCATACTGTAAACAGATCACAATCCCCCCCCACATACTGTAACAGATCACATGCCCTATACTGTAAAAACCGATCACAAATGCCTAATACTGTAAACAGTCACAATGCACTATACCTGAACTGTAAACAGATACCAATCCCCCATACTGTAACAGATCACAATGCACTATACTGTAAACAGATCACAATCCCCTATACTGTAAACAGATCACAATGCACTATACTGTACACAGATCACAATCCCCTATCACGTAACGATCACAATCACTATACTGTAAACAGATCACAACCTCCATACTGTAACAGATCCAATGACTATACTGTAAACAATCACAATTCCCATACGGTAAAAATCACAATTCCCCTATACTGTAAACAGATCACAATCTCCCATACTGTAAAACCGATCACAATGCCCTATACGTAAAACAGATCACAATCACCCATACTGTAAACAGATGACCAATCTCCCCATACTGTAAAAGATCACAATCCCCCCATACGTAAACAGAACAAATCAACCATAAATCCTGTAACAGATCACAACCCCATACTGTAAAACAGATCACAATCCCCCATACGGAAACACTCAATCCTAATGAAACGATCACAATGCCCTTACGTAACAGTCACAATGCCTTACTGTAAACAGATCACATCACTATACTGTAAACAGATCACACATCCCCCATACTGTAAACAGATCCCAATCATTATACTGTAAACAATTCCCAATGCACTATACTGTAAACAGATCCAATCCATACTGTAAACACACAATGCACTACTGTAACATCACAATCCCTATACTGTAAACAGATCACAATGCACCATACTGTAACCAGATCACAATGCACTATACTCTGTAAACAGATCCAAATCCCCTATCCTGTAAACAGATCACAATCCCATACTGTAAACAGATCACCATGCCCTATACTGTAAACCGAGCACAATGCCCTATACTGTAAAACAGATTCAATGCACTAATACTGTAACAGATCACACGCACTATAACCGTAAAAGATCACAACCCCCATACTGTAAACAGATCCCAATGCTATACTGTAAACATCCCAATGCACTATACTGTAAAACAGTCCCAAGCACTAACTGTAAACAAATCCCACATGCACTATACTATAAACAGATCACAATCCCCTAAACTGTAAACAGATCACAATCCCCTATACTGTAAACAGATCACAATCCCCCATACTGTAACAGATCACATGCACTAATACTGTAAATAAAATCACAATCTCCCATACTGAAACAATCACAATCCCCCATACTGTAAACAGATCACAATGCACTATACTGTAAACAGATGGATTGTGATCTGTTTACAGTATGGAGGATTGTGATCTGTTTACAGTATAGTGCATTGTGATCTGTTTACAGTATAGGGCATTGTGAACTGTTTACAGTATAGGGGATTGTGATCTGTTTACAGTATGTGTTGTGATGTGTTTACAGTATGGGGGGGATTGGTGATCTGTTTACAGTATGGGGGGGATTGGTGATATGTTTACATTATGGGAGGAATGGTAATATGTTTACAGTATGCAGGGGATTGGTGATATGTTTACAGTATGGGAGGAATGGTAATATGTTTACAGTATGGGGGGGATTGGGGATATGTTTACATTATGGGAGGAATGGTAATATGTTTACAGTATAGGGCATTGTGATCGGTTTACAGTATGGGGAGATTGGTGATCTGTTTACAGTTTAGGGAATTGTGATCTGTTTACAGTATGGGAGATTGTGATCTATTTACAGTATAGTGCATTGTGATCTGTCTACAGTATGGGGGATTGTGATCTGTTTACAGTGTAGGGGATTGTGATCTGTTTACAGTATAGTGCATTGGGATCTGTTTACAGTATAGTGCATTGGGATCTGTTTACAGTATAATTCATTGGGATCTGTTTACAGTATGGGGGTTGTGATCTGTTTACAGTATAGTGCATTGTGATCTGTTTACAGTATAGTGCATTGTAATCTGTTTACAGTATAGTGCATTGTGATCGGTTTACAGTATAGGGCATTGTGATCTGTTTACAGTATGGGAGATTGTGATCTGTTTACAGTATGGAGGATTGTGATCTGTTTACAGTATAGTGCATTGTGATCTGTTTACAGTATAGGGCATTGTGAACTGTTTACAGTATAGGGGATTGTGATCTGTTTACAGTATGTGTTGTGATGTGTTTACAGTATGGGGGGGATTGGTGATCTGTTTACAGTATTTGGGGGATTGGTGATATGTTTACATTATGGGAGGAATGGTAATATGTTTACAGTATGGGGGGATTGGTGATATGTTTACAGTATGGGAGGAATGGTAATATGTTTACAGTATGGGGGGGATTGGGGATATGTTTACATTATGGGAGGAATGGTAATATGTTTACAGTATAGGGGGGATTGGTGATATGTTTACATTATAGGAATAATGGTAATATGTTTACAGTATAGGGGGCATTGGTGATATTTTTACAGTATGGGGTGGACTGGTGATATGTTTACAGTATGGGAGGTATGGTGATATGTTTACAGTATGGGGGGATTGGTGATATGTTTACAGTATGGGGGGGATTGGTGATATGTTTACAGTATGGGAGGAATGGTAATATGTTTACAGTATGGGGGATTGCTGATATGCTTACAGTATGTCGGGGATTGGTGATATGTTTACAGTATCGGAGGAATGGTAATATGTTTACAGTATGGGGGGATTGGTGATATATTTACAGTATGGGGGGACTGGTGATATGTTTACAGTATGGGGGGATTGTGATATGTTACAGTATGTGGGGGATTGGTGATATGTTTACAGTATGGGAGGAATGCTAATATGTTTACAGTATGGGGGGATTGGTGATATGTTTACAGTATGGGGGGGACTGGTGATATGTTTACAGTGTGGGGGATTGGTGATATGTTTACAGTATGGGGGGACTAGTGATATGTTTACAGTGTGGGGGGATTGGTGATATGTTTACAGATGGGGGGACTGGTGATCTGTTTACAGTATGGGGGGATTGGTGATCTGTTTACAGTATGCGGGGGATTGGTGATATGTTTACAGTATGGGAGGAATGGTGATAAGTTTTACACTTTCATTACTATTCTGTATAATGTGCACATTACACAGGAGCCTTCAGTATCCCAGTACTATGTATATTTATATCAAATGCAATATATTGTAACATTGCTTTAAATGTGTTTGTATTTACAGTTAAATTCAACTTACCACCAGATCCACAAAATCAGCTCAAAAGAAGAAATAATATGAAACGGCAACAGAAGAAACCTTGCACGGTAAGTCCATTACCCCAGTGTACCACACAGCAGCCCAAGATATTACCAACATCTATGGAAAACATTAAGATGGGCCAGTCCACAAGACATGGCTGGAGAATGACCAGGGGCACAGCTAGCAACTCTACAGAGTTTTCTATTGGCAGTTATAGAACTGGCTATAGAAAATGGTTTTGGCTCCTTATGTCAAAAACAATTTTCTACCCCTAACGGGCAGGACCACACCAAGTAAATGTATATATTGCAAGAGGAACCAAACACTAAACTTATAATACTTACCTTTTTCCCTGATGTTCCTGAACAGACACATCAAGCCCATCCATGTCTTGTTATTTTCCGGTCTGTGTGAGGATCGGCCGTCTGTCAAGGCAGCAAAGTACTTGTGTTTTGTCTTGCACTGTATTAACTTTTTGCCATAGAACTATGCAAGTATTGACATTTTATTTCCGTATTTCCATATTTAGCCACTCAGATCTGCTAGCCCACCTGCAGTGAACCCATGGCATAGAAACAAGAATTAAAATACAGACAAACACAGCTGAACCCTAATGAATTGATGTAAGTTAAATTGAACTTTGAAAGCATTTGGGATTAAACAGTGTCACTTGATGTGATTTGAATTGGGATCTTGGTACCTGGGACTTTAATTAGTTCTGATCTTTTTTTTACATTTCTGTATGTGCTGTAAATCTAATTCATTTTTTATTTCTAAACCCAGTATGTTAGAATGCTTAGGCTTTGTTACCAAGTGTACTTGATGCTGTTTTACCCTCCAATACCCAAGGGAATCCTATAATGTGTTGCACACCTGAGCTGAAATTGGTTAATGATAGACCAACCATGATCTTGATTCTTTCTTTCCGGTGCTCAGAAGAACCTTGGAACAACTCTATTGGTTCAGTGACGGAGTATTTGGAGAAGATGTTTAGTCAGTAATTATAACAATTCTTGTAATGGAATATTCTCTTGCTCCAGGTTTACATGAAAAAAAACTAAAAGGAACAGAAGCAAATATGCACTTGTTTTTTGTCGATATCCGTTGGACTGCAGTATCTGCTGAACTAAGGACCACCATTTTCCAGGCATTAGAACACCACCAGCACCAGGGCCTGGTCATCATGTGCCACGGCACAAATTGATAACTGTCAAGAACCTGAACCTCCATCTGCCATGCCCTGGACCATCAACTGCCGCTACATCATGTCCTGAGCCCAGGACTGCCATCTGCCAGGGCCTTTACCACTTTACCGGCCTCTGAATTAACTAACACACCACAAATCACTATGGGTTATGTATAACAGGAGGTGTTTTTTGATTGACCTCTCGTGTTTCATCATCTTCGGGTTACGAAATGATTCTTTACAAAGAATTCAAAAATGATAAAATAGTGAAGTTACTTCTATTGATATAATATAATCCCTGTTGATCCAGGGATTTTTTCTGATTGCCTTTTGGAGTCAGGAAGGAATTTGCCCCCCTTCATACTGTTTTTTTTTGCCTTCCTCTAGATTAACTGTTAGTAAGTGACCATGAGTAGGATAAAAATATTGGATTAGATCGACGTTTGGCTTTATTCAATCTGCCATACTATACAACTATGTAACTATCATTTCCTATATTGTTTGTTGAACTTGTATTGTATTTCACATTAAAATATTTTTATCTTCTACATTTGTTGTGTTTGTTCTACTTCTTACCTTTACTTGACAGGCTTGTAGCTGCTGGGCAATAGATCACAAAATGCCTGGTCTTTATCTATCAATTCTAGGCCCCCATGTCCACACAACCATCTGTCAGACCAGAAACCTATTGAGTGATATGGCAACCTTCAAATTATTAATGTTACAACTTAGTAAATGCGCAGTTAAGTTTTACTGAACATTTAGAAAACCAATATTATTAGCAGACATTATTCACATATAAACAACAAATATTATCCTGTCTGCCAAGGTTGTCAGCACTTGTTCACCAGCCAGTGTTAAGTCTCTTTTCACCAGCCACTGTTACAGTCAGCCCTCCAGTTCCCTCGCAAGTCTTAGTCAGCCATCCATGTTGTCAGGAAAATGTGTAGTGACTTGGTAAGAATGGGTTAACTAGTAGTATTGGTTCTTGAAAAGGACCAATAAACATTCCATTCCAACCTGGAACAGTCCTATTGTTTATATTACAATTATTCAAGCATGGAACCAGGTCTCCTTTTCTAGACAATGTGGAGCCGAACCGTGTATCTGGAATTCTCTCCAGCTAGGGGTCTGGTGGGTACTAAGAGGTCATTTTAAGGACAAGTCATACATGTAAAATAATTGTATTTCGGTATTGGAATGTGTAAGACAGAAACCAATGTTATATTTGTAAATATAATATGCCCATTAATAGGATACCCAACATGGAGACCTTATTCCCTTGCCAAGGTGAGATATTAATATCTGGGGAAATATGGATTACACACAGGTCATGTTTGGTATTGGAGGAATTGATAATTAATAAAGGAGAGGAATATGTGATCAATATCCCAATACAAAGTACATATCTACATTTATATGGAGTCTGCCTAAATGAGGGGGAATGAATGCTTTTGGCTAGTCGTAAATCTGGACATTCCTGGACACTCCCACCTCATGTGGAGGGCGTAGTTCAACAAATAGTTTAAAAGTCCTTGTAGTCCAAAATAATGTTGTTCATACTTGGGGACATGCTAAAAACGTGTGTATGGACCCAATGTTTCATCCTGCCCCAGGACACAGGACTTCTTCTAGTGAGTAGGGTCTGTGAATAGTTTTATCCTTTTTATTTTCTATAACTGTTGTACTTATTGTATGTCATTTTATTATAACACCATTCTATTTTATTTTTGTATTATATGCACTGTCCACCTTTTGGAATATTAAATCTAAAATTTAATAAGTTTTGTCTTTGATGCTCTAAAAGAACTCAGTTAGCCTCTGATAAGTTTATATGTGTTTGAATGGAGTGTGCAGTGTAAATGCTAATTAACTCTGACTCTGCTTGTGAAGGACTGATGCTAATTAACCAGTTAGTTGCTGGAGTGAATGGTGTAGTGTTAACCATTTAGCTGCCAGGACAGGGGTGTGCATAGTCAGTGAGAGTCAGAGTGGGTTTTTGGGGCGTCTTTAAGGCCGTAACTTAAAGTGGTGGCAGCGAATACCGATTAATTAGTCAGATCACGTGCCCAGCGAACTGGCGTTCGTGACACATGTCTACTTCCACAAGCCCTGCTCAGTCAAGTACGAACATAAAACTAAATTTGTTTATTTTATTCTCAAGGTAACCATAAATGTAGCAATAATATCAGACTAATTTTATATTATTATATAATACAAAAGTGTGGTATTGTATAATGGAGGTGCAATGTTATAAAGCCTTATAAAAATCTCTCAGCTATGTCACTAAGTGACTCATTTTTTATATCTCACTGCCCCCCTACCATTTCAGTGTTTATGGCCGAACAATGACTCATGTGTTTGTGTACTGTGTTAAAATTCACTGGACCTGCTGGAGCTGCTTCCTGTCACTTCATAACCAATGTCTCTCTTCTCCTCCACAAAGATTTATTTAACCGGATATCTGCTGGGCTGGGATGTTCCTTCCTTCTGGTTCCTTCCTACTGGCATTGTAATAAAGGTAATCACCACACCTCGGAGTTCCCTTCCCTATATGGTCAGGGAACTCCTCAGAGGCGTAATATCCTTATATTACACTGTAAGGGGCCCATGTTATCGGGTGATAATATTGAAAAAATTTTAACGAAAAATTTTTTTTTAACGAAAATTGACCCAATTATTTAAGTTTGATTTTGTTATTGGACACCAAACCCAAAGCAGTTATCATCCAATTATGCGTATCTGGGATAATATCACTACATGTATAACCACAATTAGATACAAAGTTGGGCAAGTTGGCTCATCTAAGCAGTTTATAATATAGGACTGTTGTGGTTTTGTGGTTAAAAAAAAAAAATACAACCATCTGGCTAAAGCCTTTACCATACTTATGATTCTTACCTACCTCAGGGATGACAGAGAGAAAGGACAACAGACAATAATAAACAACATAACAATACCAGTAAAATCTATTTTTGTTTCTAGAACTACAAAAGAAACAACTCTCGGGCTAAATTATTGTCCTTTATATTGTGGTAGTGCTATTTATTTGCCCCCACCCAATAAATAAAGAAAAGATGAAGAACGTACATGTATAATATAGTATTATAGTATCTGTGCTAGTGCTTTAGTTACATATTTATGACCATAAGGTCAGGGTAGCCCCAGTATGGAAAGTCCTAACTAGCTACCTTGGGTAATATTTCTGGGGTGATATGCCATGTTTGTTTGTTTTTTCCTGGAGAAAAAAATTTCTGACCTTTTCTTTGGATAAGTATAACAGGATGTCGCTTTCCATGCACTGGGAAGATGCCTACCAGATTTGCATACTTTCAAAACAATCCGAAAATTCAAAAATCTGCAAGTGGACCCATTAAAGTGAATGAGAATTAAAAAATCCAAAAGGGTCTGGGGAACACGTATCAATCTTTTTTTTAAAAAAAAACGTTGTCCAGTACTGGAAACCTAATGCACTTCCTGTTTTGGCATTCCGCATTTCTAGAAATTTGGAAAATAAATGCTTTTTTAATTCGAAATTTCAAGAAATATCGAAAACTTTTGATTTTTCTTTCAAAATTTCTAGAAATATTGAAAATATTAAAAACAGTTCCACAGCTCGGGAAAATCTGCCAAGTCCGAGTTCAAACAGTAATTCGATGGGTAAGAACAATGAATGTGGTATTGTTTCCATTCCCCCAAGGAAGAGGTTTGCCCAAAATGGTGTATGTGATCATAATTTATTGTTCTCATTTGACAGTTCCCCCTGCCCCAGTCTCTATCACTCTGCTTGAAATTGATACTTGAGTGTATTTCAACGTTTATTGCAATTATCCTATTGACTTGTCCTGCATGGCACGGGACTGTTCAATGCACTTTATAATTGTACCATTTTATCCTGGACATATTGTATCAAACTTGCAGACAACACGAAAGATATTAAAAAATTAGATGTGTATAGTAAAAGGTACGCGTATCAGACACAACTATTATATTCTCAATATTGTGATCTGGGATTTTGCTTCTAATGCTTCCACACAAGTAATGTATGCAATTGTAACTCAGAAGTCTGAAGCTGTAATACTTGCCTATGTTATGTCTAACTGCCTGTTCAATAAATTCATTATAAATGGTCACTGCAGAAATGCCTCCCCCTTTCACTTCTAATTTTACTTTCCCCCTCTCTTAAGCACAGCTAACATAAACTGATTGGAGAATTCTTCTCTGTCTCTTGCTGATTTAATTACACTGAGCATGTCGTAAGCTCAACAAGCTAGGGGAGGGGGCAGTAACTGCAGGGCTCTTTGTTCCGGAGTGTTTCTTTGATTAGAAATTACATGAAAGGTAAGAAATACATAGTTTTGATCAGTAGTTTCTGGACTTTGAATCATCATGGAGAAAAAACAACATCATTTTCTGCAAATGTAAGGATCATAGCAGAAATGTGTGAGAAAACAAAATTCATTACATTGTTTTGTTCAATAAACATTTTGTTTAATAAATAGGATTAAAGGTATTTTTTCCGGTGAACATTTCCTTTAAGTGCGGTTCCTAATAGTGATCTGCCGGAGGCTGCTCTAGCATGGCTAGGGCCAAAGACGGTTTATAGAGCTTTCATCAGTACAGAGTAGGCAATTGGTCTGCATAGTGAAGCACCTTCTTAGTATGAGATTGTTTTCATTAAGTATAGAGTCTAATGCGTGCGGGGGGGAGTAATTTCTTTACATTATTATGGGGGGCTGTAATTTAAATCCCTTATATTATATAAATAAATTTATATTTTTACGGAGATTGCATTGAGTTTTTAGGAGCAACTAACTAGGTGGGGGTATATAGCATTATTACACATAGGAAAGGTCCATATGTATGTGTGTAATTAGCACTATTTAATTAAAATCACCATAAGAAATAACACCATACAAAGTATAGTACTACTACCTACTACTGAATTACAAGACAAGTGATACACAGTTAATAAACTAAACTTACTTTACTGGACACCCCTAAGTTTGAATGGAAAACTCAAAATGATAGGTTAAGACACACCTCCAGAATTTCTACAGGGTCTCCATGTAGACACTAAAAGGAAGTGGAATTTTACTAACATCCAATGAGAGGTTCTGATCTTCCACTGTTAGCAAATCAAAAAATTCTCTTAGGCACTGTCCATGAAAAGACAGGAAGTGTAAGGAAGTTCCTGTATTACACCCAGTTATGTGCTGTTTGCAAAACGTGACGTGACGGCACGAATATAATCCGAAACGGCTGTTCGCACACGTCATGGGTCGGCACCGGCGATTGCATGTGTGCACGAACCTTTAGACCTTATAGATTATAACTGCCAGGTAGGTGGTATTTAGAAGTGAGTGCAAATATGGTAAAATTTATGACTCTAACAGAGAGATTCACCCAGAGGCACAAGCTCTCTGGGCAAATCTCCCGTACGGGATTTACCAGAGGCTGTGCGATTTTGGGTGAATCTCACCCGCACATAAGTATTTATCGCCAGCTATTAATTGGTGTTTAATAATTACGTGTAAAGAGGCACACAATTTCTGGTAAATTACTTTGAAAACTGCCACACGAGTGCCTCTTCTGGTACTCGCGCTGCCACCGCAAAGTGGGCATTAACATTCCGCCAACCAATCAACCCATATAATGCTTCCCTAATCCAATAGTCTAATAGCTATGGATGTAAGGGAAGGGCAGATTAATCACTTGCATGTTCAAACCCTTGGGTAGGAAGCGCTAAAGCATGACCGTGGGCTTTTAATGTCTGTAAGTCAGGAAAATGTCTTTATTCCAGGATGTATGAAAACTAAGTTTTCCAGAATTCTGTGCAGTTAGGGAATGCTGGGAGTTGTAGTTTTAAACATGTGAAAAGTTCATTAAGAAGACACTAACTGCAAAACAGATAATGCTGGGATTTGTAGTTTTCAAACATGTGAAAGGTCACAAGCTTAGGCTGTATTAGATCTAGACAGATGCCTTAGCTACAGGATATTAAGAAAAAACTTACTGCAAACAGAGAATGCTGGGAATTGTGGTTTTCAAACATGTAAAAGGTCACAAGTTAAACACGCCTGCTCTATACCATTAGGCTGTATTATATCTAGACACATGCCTTTGCCACAGGCAATAAATAAGATACTTTGCATGTCCCCACCCATTTCTTTAAGAGAGAAATATGTGTTTATATGTTAGATTATTAAGGCAATGCTATTATAATAACATGATTCTATGAGGTACCTTCTGTTATAAGAAGGCTCTATTTCATTTTATACTCTGTGTGGAGCTTTTAGCTCCTCTATCCACACCTCTCCCTAACATGTATATTCAATCAGTATCCTGTGCTCCCAAGTCCTAACCCCATAGGTTAGTTAAACTTGTGGTAAATACTAATAAATATGGACCTTGCATGTTAATCAGGATACTGTATAGGATTTAAGGTGGCTATACATATATCCAATTTTACTTATCCAACCAAGCACTCATGCTTGGATCGGTTTAATGTCACATATATCCGATTTTACAGGAAAGTAAAATCGGATATATGTATGGGCTGCTTTTGATTGCCCAAAGGTTCTGTTTAGATTGCCTGGGTCAGTTCTCAGACCTGCAGGTTTATTCCACATTGACCCTCTATATTCTAGCTGGCAGGTAGTATAGGTAAGGGAGGATATAAGTGTGTGTTTGTTCATTTAATATGATGCGATTATTTAGGTTTTTTTTAGGACCTTCAGACTAATTTTATTATTGCCCCCCTGGATGTTTCCTGATGGTTCCTGTGAGCACTGCAACTACACATAGCAAAACATACACACATAATTTCCACTGTGCACCAACGGGCACACTTTTGCTAGTTATATATATATATATATACACATATATATATATATATTTATAATAAATGCATATCATTCGGACTGTATACAGCAATGAAACAGTTTACGCTTTACATGATAAAAAAAATCTTAAATCCAATTAGGCTGCCTTTAAGCAAATGTTGTCATTTTTTGCATAATTTAACTTCATGGTTGTAATGTCTTCTTTTTACATTCATATCTTGCCTAATAAAGGCTGATTTCTAGATAATATTGATATGTGAATGTATTTAAAAGAAATCTCACACTGTGTTTCTCTTTGGAACCAACTTAAGATGCCAGCATGTGATGTGCTCATTCAGAATGAATTGTCTTGTTTCAGAGTTAATTTCCACGTGGATTTAATCATTTATTATTGTTTTTTTTTACAGATTTAGCAAAAACCTAATAAATAAAAACAACAAAACCAATATTTTCAGAAATAATTCTATTTAATGATGTATATATTTAATATAATGTTTCCAAAAATTAATTAAATGGGGATTTTTAAAGGAAGGTATCTGATTGAAGTGCAAAATTTAATTCAGGCTGGTATAAACCTTGAATGGTCTGATGGGATTGGCTGGGTCAGTTTTATCCTCATCCAATCAGATTGTTAACAAAAAATAAATGAATAAAAGTATTTATATATATATATATATATATATATATATATATATATATATATGAGCAAAGGATGGAGGTTGGCACTCCATTCACTTCTACAGTACGAAGACAATAGTATTATAACATGGAAGGTGGACGTACTCACAGGTCATATGGATTTATTTGGCCGTAAACATGTTTCAGCACTGTGTACAGGACGTCATCAGACCACCTGTGTGTGACTTCCTTAAACCATCCCTCGATCCCACCCACCAAAAGAGGAGCAACAATCCCTAGTTCAATCACCACCTCAATCCTACAGTGAAGCCAGCATTGAAAAAACTGTTCTAAGAGGTTAAAAAAGTGAAAAGTGAAAGTGAGCACATACGTGCAACATGACATAGGAACAAAGTGTCAAGTGCCGAACTTCACTGGGCTAAGGATTAACCGCCTGAAAGGGCCTGTCCACCTGCAAATACACATCTGACGCAATACAGAACGCCGGGGGAACAAAGGATCATGAGTAGAGTTCTGCAGCTTTTTTAAACAGACTTAGCGTTTGGGATAGGGTACCCTACCATTTCTTAAGAGGTATGGAGGGAGGAGGGTAAAGGGCTCTTCAACACATACCACTGACGAGGAGGTAGAAACCTTTCACAGAGGAAGACAGCTCCTACTCTTCAGTTTCCTGGACTTTGGACAGTCACTGCAGGAGAACCATAAGGAGCAGGAAAAGGGTTAAACTTTAGTTTTGGGGGTGGACATGCCTTGAAGTTCGTCACTTGACACTTGTTCCTGTGGCATATTGCACGTATGTATTCCCATCACTTAAGTGGCGCTTTCACTTTTTTAACCTGAGTAAAACAAGGAGATGTTGACCTTAGATGCATCCTGTATGCTACTGTACCTACATGTAACCTACACACTTATTACCTAATGCAATAAGAGTTCCACAAGTTGTCCCATGCTATTCATTTGCAGAAACCAATCAGATGTCAGCATTTTGCTGGGCCACAGCAGTTAGATAGCATTTGATTGGTTGCTGCTAAAAAGGCCTGGGCAAATGTTCCCCATTGATTGTATCCTGAGTACGGCTATTTGATTTAGCCAAAATGCAAATCTATTGAATAATGAAAGGATCTCTACAAAGTCCGGAGACTGCAATAATCTACTTGCAGTTCTACACTATTACTACACTATTCAAAGGAAGCGACAGTGCAGAGGAATGGACAATATATGTATGAAAAGGGGGAAACAGCGCGCTCCTGCAAAGAGAAGGTAAGATTTATTATAACAATGTGACTACGCGTTTCAGTCCATGCAGGGACCTTCCTCATGACTTCGGTAAACTGTTTGTTTTTTATAGGTGCAAATTGGACGATGTGCTAGGATTTATATTGATATATAAGTCCATATAACAAAATACACATACAGCATAGACCTTAATTCTAAGGACATTATCCAGTTTATCGTATTGTCATTCTATCTCCGCTAATGGGGACATGAAAAGCAAAAAATAAATACTGCTACATGTGTCCACAGTGATCCATCCTTCTCTGTAACTGGTAAACTCCTACATCCTCCTCAAATCTCTCATAGCCAGGCTCCCTTTAAAGCTATTCCACCTTTACTAATACAGACGTGATTGGCTTAGTTATTAGCATTGCTATAATTGATAACCTTTCTATGGAAATGTAAGTATTGGAGTTTCCACAAAACACACAGTTGTTTTAGGAGAAAACAATCTATACAAATAACAGTTTGGGGCCAATTACCGATTTCTATATCTGGAATATATCCTGGGACTAGACAAAGCAGAACAATGCCCTGCAGAACTCCAGGGCAGCTATGTAACTGGTTCCCTGTAAATTATTACACCAAATGTTCTGTAGTAGAGGGGATGTGATGTTTGGATGCTATACAAACAGAAACTAATATGTTCTATTCCCATAAGAAATAAATCTACTAGATCCACTTATTACCTTCAGGAAGGGAAGTCTAGCTGCTGTAGTGGTGATAGGGATAGACAGAGTACCAAAGGGTTTATTTATATTTTACTTTCTGATCTTTAACTCCATTGCATTTCCAGGGACCCACTAGGACTATTGAAAGTCACCTTGGTTCATATGTTTCTGCTGGACATTTAAGGTGTGTGGTGCCCTCATTGTGATTCTTCATGTATTTTTCTTGTTTTTTAGCTCTTAAAGGTCCTTCAAATTAAAGATCAACATTCTGTAGATATAGTTTTCTTACAAAGATGGTCCCTAAGGGCCATATTTATTAATTAACATATTAATAGCGATACCGAGTGTTATCGGAAAATTATGATGTAATTATTTACGCCGAATATTCTTAATTTTTGAACATAGATTACCATGCGGTAGTAAACTAACGCAATGGTATACTATGTGGATCGTAAATCTACATTCTCGGGCGCAGATTTACAATCATTATCATAGATTTACATTAAAATGATCATAAACAATCATTTTAGCAGTTGTTTAAAGGACAACTCCACCCTCATTAGAACATCTTTTAGTAAGAATGGCCTCTTTAAAATATGTTGATATATCATACTTTGTCCTATGAATTCATTACTGTATGCCTGCTATGCTTCTGGATGCCTCATAGAAACTGAGCAATTTAGAAACCTGTACTGAGCCTGGGCATGCTCAGAAGAGGCAGCTAGGGGATTAACATTCAGTCATTGGCTGTGATATCATGTCAACTGTCAAATCCATAACTGACAGTTACTAACTGGAAGGACCAGGAAGCAGAAATGGGAAACAGGACATTGTGCAGGATTTCAGGTTAGACTTATATATTTCAGATTTCAAACTATTACCGTTTAGGGATTTGGTGGGTGATTTACCTGTATGTAAGTTTTCATTTTTAAACGTAAAAGGCACGGTAGCGCTTAAAAGCCTTTATAAATATGGACCAATTTTCAATGTTATCATATGTAGGTTCAGATTTGAAGATTTGGTGCAGAGCAACCCATACAATATCCAATCTGCTTTTTTTGGGGGTGAAAAATCTGCGTTCTGGATTAAGCAATATTTAGTTACACTAGTAATCATTTAAACACATTTATTCATATATACAGTATATTATATACATTCATATATACAGTATATTATTATATACATTCATATATACAGTTAGTTATTATTACATTCATATAATACAGATATTATTATATTCTTACAGCCATATTACAGTATAATACATCATATATACAGTATATTATTATTTATATACAGTTCATATATACAGTATTCTATTATATACATTCATATATACATTATATTATTATTACAGTCATATAATACAGTATTATTCTATACAGTATATATACAGTATATTATTATATACTCAATATACGTATTATACATTCATATATACAGTATATTATTATATAAAATTCATATTACAGTATATTATTTATCCAGTCTATATACAGTATATATACATTCAATAACAGTATATTATTATAACATTCATATACAGTATTCTATTATATACATTCATATATACAGTATATTATTTATTAACATTCATACAGTATATATAACTTTCTTAGATATAGTAATTATTATATACATTCATATATACAGTATATTATTATATACAGTCATATATACAGTATATATACATTCATATATACAGTATATTATTATATACATTCACATATACAGTATTCTATTATATACATTTATACAGTATATATACATTCATATATACAGTATATTATTATATACATTCATATATACAGTAACTATTATATACTTCAATATCAGTATATTATTATATACATTCATATATACAGTATAGTATTATATACATTCATTATACAGTATCTATTATATACATTCATATATAACGTATATTATTATATACATTCATATTACAGTATATATTATATACATTCTATATACAGTATACTATTACCGTATATCCTCAAGTAAAAACCGAGGTTTTCAGGCTTTAAAAAAAGCCTGAAAATCTTACCCGGTTTGTACTCGAGTCAATGTTTCCCTTACCTTGTCCGGCGGCCGCGCGATCCGCATCCTCGCTCCACAGCCTCTGCGCATCCGGATGATGTCACTACCCGCGCCGCAAAGTGAAAGGCGCCGGGTAGTGACATCATCCGGATGCGCAGAGACTGTGGAGAAGGATGTATCGCGCGCCGCCGGACAAGGTAAGGGAAACATTTACTTTATTTACAGGACACTTAAGTAGAAAATACATACAAATAGGAGATAAAACCTCTTTATTTGTGCATACTGTATGCACAAATATAGGAGGATATACCCCTATTTGCAAGTATTTGCCACTTAAGATTTTTTGAATACTACAACTCCCAGCATGCTTTATGGTGGAGTTGTAGTTTTCAAACATCTTAAGTGGCAAATACTTGCAATAGGGGTAAATCCTCTATATTTGTGCATACAGTATGCACAAATAAAGAAGGTTTTACTCTTTTTGTAAGTATTTGCAACTTAAGATGTTTGAAAACTACAACTCCCAGCAATAAAGCATGCTGGGAGTTGTAGTTTCCAAACATCTTTAGTGGCAATAATACCCCTCGGTTTACCTCGGGTCAGTGTGGTTTTCCTACTTTTTTCCCTAAAACTAGATACCTCGGTTTATACTCGGGACGGTTTATACTCACGTATATGCGGTATATACATTCATATATACAGTATATTATTATATACATTCATACAGTATATATACATTCATATAAAAAGTATATTATTATATACATTCATATATACAGTATACTATTACATACATCCATATATACAGTATATTATTATATACATTCATACAGTATATATACATTCATATATACAGTATATTATTATATACATTCATATATACAGTATACTATTATATACATTCATATATAAAGTATATTATTATACAGTATATATACATTCATATATACAGTATATTATATACATTCATATATACAGTATATTATTATATAAATTCATATATACAGGATACGGTATATACATTCATATATGCAGTATATTATTATATACATTCATATATACAGTATATTATTATATACATTCATATATACAGTATACTATTATATACATTCATATATACAGTATACTATTATATACATTCATATTTACAGTATATTATTATATACATTCATACAGTATATATACATTCATATATACAGTATATTATTATATACATTCATATATACTGTATATATACATTCATTTATACAGTATTCTATTATATACATTCATATATACAGTATATTATTATATACATTCATATATACAGTATATTATTATATACATTCATACAGTATATATACATTCATAGATACAGTATATTATTATATACTTTCATATATACAGTATACTATTATATACATTCATATATACAGTATATTATATACATTCATATATACAGTATATTATTATATACATTCATATATACAGGATACGGTATATACATTCATATATGCAGTATATTATTATATACATTCATATATACAGTATATTATTTTATACATTCATATATACAGTATATTATTATATACATTCAAATATACAGGATACAGTATATACATTCATATATGCAGTATATTATTATACACATTCATACAGTATATATACATTAAAGGGCATGTCCACCCCCAAAACTATAATTCCCCCCACTACTGGCCTCACTCTGGTTCTCCTGTAGTCCTCCCCCAAGGTCCCAAAAAGTGGCCACCAGGAGAAGGCAGGACTCTGCCTTCTGTCTCCCCTCTGGAAGAAGTTTGGCATGCGGACTGCAGCCATTCTCCCCCTTCCTCCCCCTCCCTCTCCCTCCCTCTGCCACCCGCTTTGGTCTCCCTTCATGCACCTGAGGAAGGGGCATGTCCCCCGAAACGTTGTGCACGTGAGATGGTTGAAGTGAAAAAAAAGTTTAAATTGGTTCTGCAGTGTGCGTCTTCCCTGTTTTTCTCCCTGGATTGGTCTCCCTTCCCCTAGCGTAAATCCCTTTAAGCATTTTATAGTCCATGTTCCCCCAGCCCCAAATGCTATAATTATATTCTCAGAAAGTCCCCCAATCATTACTTACCTTACCTCTCTCCTTCGCATTTCTGAGCAGCCGGCAGCCACGTCCGTGATTGGCTGCCTCTCAGCCAATCACAGACATGGCTGCCGGTCCTGCCCCCTGCTTGTAGTTCCGTGCAAGCAGAGGGCCGGGGCTTTGCGGCGAAGGAGAGAGGTAAGGTAAGTAATGATCGGGGGACTTTCTGAGACTATAATTATAGCGGTTGGGGCTGGGAGAACGGACTATAATATATTAAAAGTTTATATAAAGGGTGGACATGCCCTTTAATATACAGTATATTATTATATACATTCATATATACAGTATATGATTGACCTTATTGTTCTACATTCCGCTAGTATTGTTTCATTGAGGAGCGACAGTGCGTACAGTTTTCATTTTACAGATTGGTCCTGGACTTTCCTGTATTACAGATAGTGTTCAAGCACAGAGGAAGCCTGGCAATAGCAGTTTTCTTTGTGTGGCTCTCCTAACAGAAATGATATTGGGAGGTAGGAATTATCAATCCTACCTCCCTGCCCCAGGTAATTTTCATTTTAATTGGTTTTAGTAAAAACTTTATATGCATTATAGTTCTCCTTTAATGAAATTTGCTATAACGTAACAAAGACTGCTACAAAATCAATAATTCTTAATTAATTTCTCAGGCAGACCGCCCTAATGCGCTTTCTCACATTTATCCAGCCCACAATCACATGTCCAATCAGTGACAAGAGCACAGACAGCTGGAGAAAGCAAATAATGGTTCCTCTGTTTTAGAGGAAGGGGTGTTAATAAGTAGAGATGTCTGAACTTCGAAAAATCCGGTCCGCGCGAGGATCCGCGGATTTTCGAAAAAATCCGTAAATTCGAAAATCCGCGAGTGGACCCATTAAAACGTATTAAAATGAAAGTTCGGCAAAATCCGCATTAAAAGTGGTCTAAATAGCCTCGGTAACGTACACTTAATCACTCAGGGACCCGGGTAATGGCCTTAGAAACACGTATCAATGCCTACAATACCTAAAAATTACAGTCCGCCAGCGTGATTTTAAAAAAACGGTATTTTCTCGAAAATACGAGGATTTCCGTAATTACGAGGATTCCCGTAAACCCGCGGATTTCCGTAAAAACGAGGATTTTCGTAAAAAACGAGGATTTCCGTAAGAACGAGGATTTTCGTAAAAACGAGGAACCGGAACTTCCTTCCTGCAAAATGGCATCTTCTGTTAGGCAGCTGTATGCCATGAGGTACCTCCTGTCCAGGGGGTATGATGACTTCCCCCCTGGAATGTATCGTGTGCAGCGCAAAAAGCGCAGGATCATGGAGGGGCTGCAGCGACGGATCCTGCGCCGCTTTGGCTACCAGACCACTGTCTCTACCCTCCAGAGACAGTGGTCGGATCTCAAGAGGCAGAGGCCTCAATATGTGGCAGCCGTACGGCAGATGATGGAAGGCAAGTATACTTTTTATTATATTACTGTATTGTAATAAGTAGTAAAATATTTTAATTCACTTCTGACAAAAAACATATTTATATATATGATTTTAAA
Source organism: Hymenochirus boettgeri (assembly GCA_019447015.1). NCBI lineage: Eukaryota > Metazoa > Chordata > Amphibia > Anura > Pipidae > Hymenochirus > Hymenochirus boettgeri. The sequence continues at coordinate 41,519,551 of CM033475.1, read as the reverse complement.
AACATCAATAATCCTTAAATTTGGCTTGAGAGAGAGAGAGATCCAAGTTCTTTGTATTTCTCATTCACTGGTTATTATTACATTATTATTCTTCTTATATTATTCAATATCAGCCCTATTTAAAGGGTAAGTAAAGTCAAAAAATAAATCACTGAAAAGTGACTTTATTTAACATAACACCTATAAATTCAAAATGATACCCACACATAGACACAGGTAAACACACTTGGTGGCCCACCCTTCCATTTCCATGGCAGCCTTATTTAAAGGCTAAGTAAAGTTAAAAATGAAATCGATCATTAAAAATTGATTTCTTTTTATCTTATAAATACACACTGATACCCACACATAGACACAGTTAAACACACTTTACTGGCCCACCCTTTTAGTTACATGGCAGCCCTATTTGAAGGGAAAGTAAAGTCAAAAATAAAATGTTGGTTTTTACACTCCAAAATTAAAAATGTTGTGTTACCCACAAAATCTATACAGATACAAGTACACACAGTTACTGATGCTCCCCTACACCCAACCAACTTTTCCCTTTCCATGGCTACAATACACACAATAAAAATATAAGTACTTAGCCAGAATAAGGTATGAAATCATTGCCATAGAAATATGATTGACTTTTAAAGAAACTATAACATATTGCCTTATTTAATCTGTATTTTCAAGCAGAATTCAAAGTATATAATTAAATATATCCTTTAAATATATCATTCATTATGTATTTTTTTATTTTAATTTGCAGGGGAATATTCCTCGGATACCCCACCCCCACCACCGTCCCCGCCAGAGGAAGAATGTAAGCGCAGCCTATTGAAAAAAAATTTTTTTTCTAAATCTTTCATTTGTCCAAGGCCACATTACAGCGCACACGAGTGCGAGCGCTCCAGAAACAAGCATACAAGCGCATGTTTCCGGTGCGCTCATGTGTATTGCCGTGCGAGTGCAGTACGATAGCATAATTGTGCAAAAATTGAGGATCACATTAATTGTGCCACACTATTGTGTGCTTTTTAACACGTTGATATGTCCAAGCCCTTTATCCAAATGTTTGCATAATTTTTGACAACTTCTCCGAGAATTGTTTTAGTAAATGTATTCGAACATTTAATGACAGTGAGAGTTAAAATAAATTTCCTTTTTTTTTTAGCACTACCACCAACTAGCCCCCGGGCTCTCCATTGCCCCCACCGGGCAGTCCATCGCCCACTCCGGGCTCTCATTGCCCCACCGGGCTCCACCGCCCGAAGTGGAGGCACCTGGCACAGCCAGACACGTAAGTGCATCCTAAGCAATTTTTTTATCTTTTATTGACCTTGATTGTCAGCAAATAATTAGTGAAATTATAGTCATAATTAAGTGAATTTTATTATTTCACTGATAAAAAGTGTTGTAAAAAAAAATGCAACAAATCTATTAATTTGGTTTGAGAGACAGATCACAGTTCTTCTCATTTCTCATTCCCATTTATTGTCCCCGACTCTGGGCTGTATCTTGTCCCTCAGTTTTTGAGCTTAAAGGAACAGTTCAGTGCTAATTTATACTTTTGGTAGGAAAAAACCCCCATAATTTAACAACTACAATACCTCTTTGCAGAATCCTAATGTGATGTTTCTGTCCCTGTAATATTTCCCGGTATCAGCTTCCCCCAGTCTAGGTCCTCACTCTGGAGCTCAGCCTATGCTCCAATCCGCACTAGGGCTAATCCGGCAGGCATGCGCATTGAGAAGCCACTGCAGTCGAGAAGCAGTGACCTCTCTTAGCGCGCAAACAGGAAACCCGGCCGAAGCATCGGGTTTCTACAGCAACGCGCGCGCACACATTCGCGCGTGCGGGCGCGCACCCGCCGATACCGGCAACAGGAGACAGAGGCAAAAATTTAGTTTTACTTGGGGGACTACAGCTCCCAGCATTCCCTGTGCTACTGCCTTCTACTTGGTGAGCTGCAGCTCCCAGCATTCCTGTGCCACTGCCTTCTACTTGGGTGACTACAGCTCCAGCATTTCCTGTGCTGCTGCCTTCTACTTGGTGGACTACAACTCCAAGCATTCCCTGTGCCACTGCCCTTTACTTGGTGGACTACAGCACCCGCATTCCCTGTGCTACTGCCTTCTACTTGGTGGACTACTGCTCCCAGCATTCCCTGTGCCACTGCCTTCTACTTTGGACTACAGCTCCCAGCATTTCCTGTGCTGCTGCCTTCTACTTGGTGGACTACAGCACCCAGCATTCCCTGTGCTACTGCCTTCTACTTGGTGGACTACAACTCCCAGCATTCCCTGTGCCACTGCTTCTACTTGGTGGACTACAGCTCCCAGCATTTCCTGTGCTGCTGCCTTCTACTTGGTGGACTACAGCACCCACCTTCCTGTGCTACTGCCTTCTACTTGGTGGACTACTGCTCCCGCATTCCCTGTGCTACTGCTCTACTACTTGGTTGTTTTTTGCTAATTCATGTTGGCCATAAACAATGCCATATAGAGAAGGAGTATATTTGGAGTATTTTATCCTTTCTAATTCATATAGACATTAGTTTATGGTTATATACTGAAGTATTGCCATGTTTAACATGGCTATCTACCAAACTTATTTAAGTGATGCACAGGCAATATGGGTAGGGAAAAAGGTGCGTGGTGGTTGACAAAGCTTGCTACCTACACTATGCCACACTGAAAGTGATGCACAGGCAATATGGTTAGGGGGAAAGGTTGTGTGTGACAGATGATAAAGCTTGCTACCTACACTATGCCACACTGAAAGTGATGCACAGGCAATATGGTTAGGGGGGAAAGGTTGTGTGTGACGGATGATAAAGCTTGCTACCTACACTATGCCATACTGAAAGTGATGCACAGGCAATATGGGTAGGGGAAAAGGTTGTGTGTGACAGATGATAAAGCTTGCTACCTACACTATGCCACACTGAAAGTGATGCACAGGCAATATGGGTAGGGGAAAAGGTTGTGTGTGACAGATGATAAAGCTTGCTCCCTACACTATGCCACACTGAAAGTGATGCACAGGCAATATGGGTAGGGGAAAAGGTTGTGTGTGACGGATGATAACGCTTACTACCTACATTATGCAACACTGAAAGTGATGCACAGGCAATATGGTTAGGGGGAAAGGTTGTGTGTGATGGATGACAAAGCTTGCTACCTACATTATGTAACAATGAAAGTGATGCACAGGCAATATTGGAAGGGGGAAGATTGAATGGATTGATTTGGAAGGGGGAAGATTGAACAAACACACCGACAGACATAGCTACACAAACACACCCATACAGTAACACAAACACACCGACAGACACAGCTACACAAACACACAGACCCACACAGCAACACAAACACACAGACAGACACACACAGTAACACAAACACACCGACAGATACACACACACACAGACACACACAGCACATAAACACACTGACAAACACAAACACACACAATACACTGACAGACACACACAGCAACACAAATACACTGACAGACACACACAGCAACACAAATACACTGACAGACACAAACAGCAACACAAATACACTGACAGACACACACAGTAACACAAACAAACTGATAGAATAACAGTAATACACTGCTATACACAAACATATAAATCTATATAAACAGTAAATCACATACATTTATTTTCAATAAACAATACAGTAAGGTTTAAGTTTTATAAGTAATCCCTAAGTTCAGTAGATCAGTCAGTAAACTGAACCTTACGCAGCAAAAAAAGTGCACGTGAAGAAGGAAAGTCTATTAGTCATGGGGTCAAAATGGGCGGGGTTATAACATGTCAGTACAGCATAGAAACACAAACAGTGCAGAGTGAAGGACACTCCCACCAAACGACAGACTTTACAAGCTGATTGCAGAGGCTACAACAGAATTTTTTAAAATAAAGGTATCCTTGGGGATGGGGCACAGGGGGGTTATTATGCAGAAGTTTGTAAAATATGTCATTTCTGAGAGAACACTTCCTTTAAGTTACGAAATTTGGTCCAAACATCCAAAATTGTCCAAGAAATGTTCACTACATAGCCTTTTAGGAAATGTTCTTATACATGTAATATATTACTAATGGATTGGACGGTGATTGTTGAAAAAAAACATTTTTTTTTCTACAGGCCCTCCACCTCTCCATGCCCTCCACCCTCTCCAGCCCCCTCCAGACTCCTCCACCCTCTCCAGCCCCTCCAGAACCTCCAGCCTCTCCAGTCCCTCTGGCGGCCATGCTTGAGAACGTAAGTAAATCATATGCAACGTTAATGAAATGTTATGTAAAGACTATTAATATCTGTATTTCCCAGTGTAAAATCCACGCTACATGATGCAACATTGGGTACTGTGGGTTTGACAATGCTTTTATGGGGGGTGCACCACTTCCAAAAAATTTTGTATGTAGCACAGTCCTAGTGATACAAAACCAAGAATGTTCTGATAAAATTTAGCATAAACGTAATGTTCTATGCCAGCATTACCTACTGCTGTTTACAGTGATCCCCCATGATGCAATATATCCTTTAAGTGGAAGTTCAGTGATAATATATAACTTTTAAGAAAAAAAGAGCAGTATTTATCCATCCCAATGACCTTAATCTGCCCATTCAGCAATCAGCATTGTGTCTGTGTATAAATATGCAACGGAAATAATGACTTCCTGTTTGCAGGACCCCTAATAGAGACCGTTATGGTCTTGCCCTTGACCCGTCCTGGGTTGATTCAGTTGGGTCAGTAGAGATCTGAGCATGTGTAACCCATCCAACAGCCAATCAGTAGAAATCACTGTTACCATAACTAGTGTATGCATAATATAAACTAAGAATTTTAAATAATGATGTCTTATACTGAGCTTTCCTTTTTATACATACCGCAACATTAAGCTTGCAGTACCATGTATGTGTAAGTAGTTATCAGGTGCAAAATTGCATCTACCGCATGGTGCTTTAGGAAATGTGCTCTTTTTGCTCAAACATCTTCAACACAATTCTCTCAATATCTTCCTCCACAGAACTACAGAGCATGCGGCGGGAGATGCGCCACATGGTGCGGCGCCTGGACCGCCGCCTGACCAGACTGGAGAGGAGGGTACCCCAGTAACCCCAGTGTTTTTTTTGTTTTTTTTGTATATAGTTGTAAAAAAAAGAAAAATTATATATATATATATATATATATATATATATATAAAAACTGTTAAAAAAATTGTTTTTGGGCTTTATTTTTCGATATATCAAATTATTCAGATAGATTCATAATCAATTTTTATTTGAAAAATTAAAATACACATATCTATTTAGCTAGCTATATGTCTGGTACTTATAATTGTATATACCTTACCATTAATGCCATTACACACACCACATTGGCCACATTCCCCTATATAGTAGTTTGCACACAACAAGGGAAAGAAGGCGATGGGGGTACTGGGTTACATAATGTCCACTGCGGTTTGCCACCATTGTTGTGGGGCCAGGCAGGCTTGGCCCCACTGGACATACCCCTCACCCCATTGGCTACTCTCCCTCAAGGTATGCTTCGTGCAAGGGAAAGCAGGTGAAAGGGTAAGGCTTCGTAGGAACAGCAACCATTGAGTTACAGCAGGCACACTGCAGTTTGCCACCATTGTTGTGGGGCCAGGCAGGCTTGGCCCCACTGGACATACCCCTCACCCCATTGGCTACTCTCCCTCAGAGTATGCTTCGTGCAAGGGAAAGCAGGTGAATGGGTAGGAACAGCACCATTGAGTTACAGCAGGCCACTGCAGTTGCACCATTGTTGTAGGGGGCCAGGCGGCTGGCCCACTGGACATACCCCTCACCCCATTGGCTACTCTCCCTCAGAGTATGCTTCGTGCAAGGGAAAGCAGGTGAATGTGTAGGAACAGCACCATTGAGTTACAGCAGGCCCACACTTTGTAATATGGAGTACTGCTCTCGGGCTAGGCAGGATTGACCCAGAGCTGAAAACATTAGCCACAGAGTAGCTGTTGCGGCTGTATGAGATGGTCAGAGTAGGTGACACCACAAAGGTGCCTCATGGAGAGAGAAGGAAGAACAAATATGGAGTACTGCTCTTGGGCCAGGCAGGATTGAACCAGAGGTGAAAACATTAGCCACAGAGTAGCACTGTCAGCTACACAAAACACACAGACACGGACACAAGCTCAAAAAGTGCAAAAATCTCTCTCCAACTCCTACACTGTCAGGTCTCCACTAAACACACTCCAACACACTGACAAAATGTCGCCTGTGAAGCAGCCTTTTATACCCAGGGGGCTGGCAATAATCATGTTAGCTGCCATTGGCTAATTTTAGTCATGTGGCTTGCTCCGTCTTGAAAATAATCCCCAAAATGCGAATTTACAAGAATTTCTCGTTTTTACGAAAATTCTCGTAATTACGAGAATCCGCGTCATTACGAGGATCTTCGGTTTTTCCTGGTCCCGAAAGATCGTAGATTCTCGTAATTACGGGGATACTCGTATTTTCGAAAATTTTTGGAGAAAAAATAAATTCCGCGGTTCGGAAGTTCGGAAGGTGGAAAATCCGGAATAATCCGCCGTTCGCGGACGTGATAAATCCGCGGCGGACCCAGGTTCGGGTCCGCGAACCGGCCATCTCTGTTAATAAGTAGAGGTGCAGAAGCATTAGGATTAATTTCCCACAGTGCTGGATAACTTTCAGGTTGCCTGATGAAAGCATTCCCCTAAAAGTTGGTACATTGGTTGCTACTCAGGTGCGTAGCTACCAGGGGTGCAGGGGATGTGACCGCACCAGGGCCCTTAGCCAAGAAGGGGCCCCATTATGTGCTAAGGTTCCATAACTAGTGAGTTTATATTTCATTACTGGCCCATTCATTCACTGTGCTCTCTGTTAGTTATCTTTTTGTGAAAACTCTGTTGTTCAGAATCAGCAGACTGAACAGGCTACATTCTCTGGAGCCTCCACTGCCGGATCCATGAACTATTACCATATCTGTGCAGTATTCAGTCACTCTGTGACACCTAACGAATCTTTCTTAAATGAAAAGTCCAATTGTTATCTTATCTAAACCTTTAAAGAGAATCTACACTGCTCATAACAACATTACCTATTTACATTTCCCAGAAAGGTAGGAGACAGTAATCCTACCTCCTATTTTTACCTGTTAGCCAGGTGGTGAGCATTCAAAAAATAACCCATGCCATAACTGACAGCTCCCCACTTGCCCCTCAGTCCACCTGTCTGATCTCAATGTGTGTGTAACCCAATTAAAGATGAGGGAATAGAGCAGGGCTAACAGGGAAACTGTCTGTTGGTAGTTCCCAGTACGGTCTCCTACCTCCCTGAAAAATGAAGGTTTTAGTTTGGAACTAAAGCTAAAACGTGAAAATATATACAAGTACTTTAGGTCACCGAGCCAGATAAATATTTGAACATGCTAATTCCTCTCCCTCAATGTTTCCTCTATCATGTGCATGCACAGAACTCAGAGCACACATGAAAATCTGATTGAGTATTGGTTATAGACAACTGATAAAAAATGAAAACTAACATTGTCCTCCCTTCCTCCAACCCAAAGGTTTCACAAAACTTTCTGGAGAAATGATCTACTAATCTACAGTAGGTGACTTGCTAGTGTCGTCTTTGTAATCAAGACAGAGCACTCAGAAAATCTATTGTCGGTTTATAATCCGTGGGTCCCCTGGGATAGATTTGGTGCCAAGAGCCAATTTCCCTTTATGCTACTGATTTCAGAATTCAGAGGTGAGAGTTCCAAATGTCTCCTAGTTAAAGTGATGTAATCCAGAAAGGTTCGTTTTTATTTTAGCTGTAGTTATCCTTTGAATATAGCATTGTAACGTGATGAATTATTGGTTCCAGTGATCCCACCCAAATGAAAATCTAAACTTCAATTGCTTAAAAGTGAACCTTCCTTGCTGGTCCAGGATTCGTGGAGATCCATAGAATTAAATCACAGATTTCATTCCTAAGAAACAAACAGGGTTATTCAATAAAAGTTCTTAACGTTTAAAGTGGTGCTAATTTTGCCCCAACCAATCAGATGTTAGCTTTCAAATGTTAAATAATATCTGATTGGTTGGGGAAAACTTAGCACCATTTTAAACAATAAGAACTTTTATTGAATCTCCCTGAAATACTTTTATTGAATAATCCTGAAAGAATGGTAAAAATAAATAGGAAATACGGTAAGGATTCCCACAGGAATGTGGTAACATTCATTACAGAAAAGAATGTCCTTTTTTTTTTAAACCACACTGATTATACAGTATGCTGTATATATATCATTACATTTATATAGATATAGAAAATCCCTGTGGTTTTAAAACTAAAGGCTGCATTATATTGTAGAAGTGGCAATTACTTTAGACCAAGATATCTCTACGATGGGCTCAGACAAGGGCCATAGACTGACTGGCAGCCAGAAAGAATGAATTCTAGTCATCTACAACTACTAGTTCCATCTCTTATCACTCAGATCAGTGAGCACCCATAACCCCCTGCAATAGCGGGGGGGTCCAAAGACTAAGAGGGCCCATCTGCAGATGACCGCCGGTACCACAATCGCACATTTGTGAGTAAAGGAGTGCGTAATCAGCTGTGTTGAACAACTGCAGGTCCAGTATTCATGTTTTAAACAGCAGATCATGCACAGCTTTACTTACATATGTGCAATCGGCTGTTTAAAAACAGCAGATCGAGGTACCAGGCCTGCCGCTGGGGAGGGGGGTGTGGTGTGACAGGGACCTGGCAAGAAACTTAAAGGGGGCCTAGGCCACTGCAGTTTCGCCACTGACCCAGATGAAGGTTAAGAAGGCAAATCCCCCAACTGAAAATGTATACATAGCTTGCTATCCCCCTAATGTTCACTGCCCCTTCTGTAAAGGTTCCCCCTTCCTCTTTAACAAGCCTGTAGTATGAAAAAGGCTAAAACTAAGCACAGACGTGAAGGTTCCTCCATGACACCCGACCGCCCAACAAACAGAGAGAACTGCTAACAGCTTTCTGTATCTTAAAACCGTGTTAACTGGTGAACCAAGGGTTTAACGGGGCTTTAGGACTCAAATAACAGCGGTTGTTGTGGTGCACACAAACTTTGTTGCGCAACCAAATTATCAAGCCAATAGCCGATTTTTAGGATGAAACCTTTAACGCAAGCAAATAGCTGAGGTGAAAGATTCAGTTTAACACCATTCTCTACGCTATTGGCTCGGGGCATTGCTCAATAGAGAGCGATGGCAGCTCTTAGTACATAGCCCTAATTGGATTGCTGCCTTATCTTTCACCAAAAATTAACATTTTGGTTTAGTTCCCCTACATGGAATGGAAAATATATAGACTATTAGAATAATAGTAATATTAATTCAGGGGCATTCATATTTCAGTACCAAATATCCAACATTTTACAATGCTAAATATCTGAGGTGGATGTTTTAAATAAAATTTCTAATTAACTATCTGAGGAAATATTATTAATGAAATGCCATGCAGTATTCTAAAGGTTTTATTTTTACCCTCCTGTAGATCTGTCCAACCCTCAGCCCCCCAGATATTTTTATAAATACAACTCAAGAAACTCAAAAAAAATTGAAGGAATGCTGAGAGTTGGGTTTTTCGGACATCTGAAGGTCCCGGGTTGGTCACACCCACTGTATATGATGTGTAGGAATCTAAAGGAACAATTGTAACAATTCTTAATGACAACCCGATATAGAAAAGTGACATTAATGTATAAATCGACTTTCCTGCACAATACCACAGTCTGATAACAGAGCACAGTCTATGATTCTATGTATTTCTGCACTAAGCATTTACGTTACATAAAAATACGACAATCCTAATAATAAAAAAAAAAATATTGTACCTGCTGTTGGCCTAGGGGAAAGGAACCATTTGTTCTGCTGATAGATCTCTCTCTGATGAACCATTTAATTGGTGTTCTCAGTATCAGTCAGGAAGCGGGAGCCCGACCAGAACTGCAGGTGCATTGGAGACAAGAAAAACAATAATTCAAAGCATTTCCAATTCTTTACAGAGAAGGCATTTAGAAGCCAAGCAATGCTGGGATGTCTGGGAATGCGGGCAATGGTACTGAACAAACATAAAAGGTTCTGTCATGGAGAATATTTATTTTTGACAAGATTTACTTATTTATTTTTTCCTGTACTGAATTTTGCATTTAACTGTAAATCGGATACTACTTGCGGTTTATCCCAGGAATGTTAACATATGTGACCTTGGAGCGGGTGTAGACACACTTTACAAATATTATACATACATAATAGAAGCCTAGTGCACATCCAATTCAATGTATTTCCATGTTTTATTCCCTTTTGTAATGCTGCTTATACTAAGAGATGAGTACTGTAGGATAAGGTGATACCTTTTTATTGTGGACTGACAGTTCATTTTTACAGACGAGAGAGATACACTTCTCTCTTCCTCAGGTCAAGCAGTACTAAATAACATGGTACAGCACATTATTAAAGTTGATAGATTTTATGGAAATCCTATTACGGTATGTTGGGAATGTAAAATAAGGATTAGCATATAGGGTGAACCATAATCAGTAAAAAACAAAAGCAAAGTAAACACTAGGACACTATAAATAGGACATAATTAGTGAAATTAATTAGTAAGGTACAGACAAGGTACAAGCAGTCAGGGACGGAGGAAGTGAGACTGGATCAAAAATATTGTATTCCTGATAGTGGCTTAGGGATTCCCATGTCCTTATTTAGACCAGTTTGTTTAATGTTAAATAGAAGGATCATTCAAAGTTCAAAGGTTTTCCTTTCCTGGGTGTTTTTAAATTGTCCTTTAAGTATCAACACTGTGAGGTCTGTTATCATGGCAATTTGGTTTACTTTCATGAATTTCATGTGTCTGTGGTTATTCATTTTCTGGCGTAATTCTTGTCCTGTTTCCCCAGTATAATGTGCATGCACTGGGACACTTGTTACATTGGATCATATAAACTACATTCCTGGATGCGCAGCAGTATGATCCTTTAATGGCGAAGGTGCATTTATCATGTGCTGTGTTGGTTGATTCATTGATATGATTCTGTTTGAGGTTGGGTGGTTGGCGGAATGCTAAGATTGGATGGTCTGGAAAGATGTGTTTAAGGGCTAGGCCCCTCTAGGCTACTTTGGTGTGCGCTGGGGATGGCCCCATAACCTCGGCTGCCCTGCGCTGCACTTCTGACCCTTTTTACGACACATGCGATCACCATTTCTAGTGTACATTGCATAAGATGCGATAGGGTAACATCAAAGGGATCGCAGCGCACGCGCATGGTAACACACATGAAACGCGTGTTGTGCGATTCATGCAAGCTGCCTAGTGGTGCCTAGCCCTAAAGGATGTCATCCTCTGTGATAATTGGCAGCAATTATTAGCAAAGTAAGTAAAATCGTCCTAATGTATGGCCACCTTTAGTCCATAATAAAAAGGTATTACCTTATCCTACAATTTGCATCTTTTTAGTATATGCTACTCGACTAACACCGCTACAACCATTTTATCTAATGTTGCTTAATAAGCCTGCCCTTCTCTATGGGTAAATAAAAGGAATTAGTTCAATAACTTGGCCAATTCCGTTCTGTTTTCGAATTTTTGAAATTTTCAAAAAGTTCGAGTTTCGATTTTCGAAAATCGTCCACTGTTGATTCTTGATTTTGAAAATCGAAAGTAGACGATTTCCGAAAATTGAAAGTAGACGATTTTCAAAAATCGAAAGTAGACGATTTCTGAAAATTAAAAGTAGACGATTTTCAAAAATCGTCTTCTTTTGATTTTCGATAATTTTCTACTCTCAATTTTTGATGATTGTCTACTTTCGATTTTCGATAAAAATCGGAAATTCAAAAAATCCGGGTTCCGTGAAATTCGTGAGTTCAGAAAGTTTTGTTGGGACTTCGAAACCCTCAGATTCGATTCGAAACTGGGTTCTATTTGAACCCACATTACATCTCTATTACCAATTAGAGGTTATATATCTTTATATCTTTAAGCAGAAATTTCTGTTTTTTTAACTCCCATTGACTTTAATGAGAAAGGTATAAACAGCAAAGGTAACACTGTAAATGGCTGAGGGACCTGAGAAATGGTCTGGGGAATATGTATAAATGTCCAATATTTTTGAAAAAAGCACCATCCAGTACCGGAAACTACACGCACTTCCTGTTTTGGCATTCCACAATGTATTTTCACAAATTTGAAAATAGTTCCGTGGTTCAGAAAAAAAATTAAAAGTCATAAATCCGTGAAATCCGAGTTCATCTTTAATGCCTATCTGTGAGTGTTTCCTTTTGCCTGTGGGTTCTCTGACAGAATTTCATTAACAAAACAGGAATTTTTTTAAAAATGTGTGAAATTTCAATACAGTTGGCAGCTTTGTAATTACATTTTTTAATGTAGTTATTATAATTGTAAATGTAGTGATATAACCTCAGAATTGGGAGACCTGGCTAGAGCTCCAATTATTTGCTTGCAAATACAGTAGGTCTAATAAGAGAAAGCATATCTGGTAATTCCAATTCCATAGAAAGGATATCTGGTCATTTCCATTCCATAGAAAGGATATCTGGTCATTTCCATTCCATAGAAAGGATATCTGGTCATTCCCATTCCATAGAAAGGATATCTGGTCATTCCCATTCCATAGAAAGGATATCTGGTCATTCCCATTCCATAGAAAGGATTATCTGGTAATTCCCATTCCATAGAAAGGATATTGGTCATTCCATTCCATAGAAAGGATATCTGGTATTCCAATTCCATAGAAAGGATATCTGGTCATTTCCATTCCATAGAAAGGGTATCTGGTCATTTCCATTCCATAGAAAGGATATCTGGTCATTCTCATTCCATAGTAAGGTATCTGGTCATTTCCATTCCATAGAAAGGATATGGTCATTCCCATTCCATAGAAAGGATATCTGGTAATTCAATTCCATAGAAAGGATAATCTGGTCATTTCCATTCCATAGAAAGGATATCTGGTCATTTCCATTCCATAGAAAGGATATCTGGTCATTCTCATTCCATAGAAAGGATATCTGGTCATTCCCATTCCATAGAAAGGATATCTGGTCATTCCCATTCCATAGAAAGGATATCTGGTAATTCCAATTCCATAGAAAGGATATCTGGTCATTTCCATTCCATAGAAAGGATATCTGGTCATTTCCATTCCATAGAAAGGATATCTGGTAATTCCAATTCCATAGAAAGGATATCTGGTCATTTCCATTCCATAGAAAGGATATCTGGTCATTCCCATTCCATAGAAAGGATATCTGGTAATTCATTCCATAGAAAGAATCTGGTCATTTCCATTCCATAGAAAGGATATCTGGTCATTCCCATTCCATAGAAAGGATATCTGGTCATTCTCATTCCATAGAAAGGATATCTGGTCATTCCAATTCCATAGAAAGGATATCTGGTAATTACCATTCCATAGAAAGGATATCTGGTCATTTCCATTCCATAGAAAGGATATCTGGTCATTTCATTTCATAGAAAGGATATCTGGTCATTCCCATTCCATAGAAAGGATATCTGGTCATTCCAATTCCATAGAAAGGATATCTGGTAATTACCATTCCATAGAAAGGATATCTGGTAATTTCCATTCCATAGAAAGGATATCTGGTCATTTCATTCCATAGAAAGGATATCTGGTCATTCCCATTCAATAGAAAGGATATCTGGTCATTCCAATTCCATAGAAAGGATATCTAGTAATTACCATTCCATAGAAAGGATATCTGGTCATTTCCATTCCATAGAAAGGATATCTGGTCATTCTCTTTCCATAGAAAGGATATCTGGTCATTCTCATTCCATAGAAAGCATATCTGGTAATTTCCATTCCATAGAAAGGATATCTGGTCATTCTCATTCCATAGAAAGGATATCTGGTCATTCCCATTCCATAGAAAGGATATCTGGTCATTACCATTCCATAGAAAGGATATCTGGTCATTCCCATTCCATAGAAAGGATATCTGGTCATTCCAATTCCATAGAAAGGATATCTGGTCATTCCAATTCCATAGAAAGGATATCTGGTAATTACCATTCCATAGAAAGGATATCTGGTCATTCCCATTCCATAGAAAGGATATCTGGTAATTTCTGTTCCATAGAAAGCATATCTGGTCATTCTCATTCCATAGAAAGGATATCTGGTCATTCCCATTCCATAGAAAGGATATCTGGTCATTCCCATTCCATAGAAAGGATATCTGGTCATTCCAATTCCATAGAAAGGATATCTGGTAATTCCCATTCCATAGAAAGGATATCTGGTCATTCCCATTCCATAGAAAGGATATCTGGTCATTCCCATTCCATAGAAAGGATATCTGGTCATTCCTATTCCATAGAAAGAATATCTGGTAATTCCCATTCCATAAAATGGATATCTGGTAATTCCCATTCCACAGAAAGGATATCTGGTAATTCCCATTCCATAGAAAGGATATCTGGTCATTCCAATTCCATAGAAAGGATATCTGGTACTTCCCATTCCATAGAAAGGATATCTGGTACTTCCCATTCCATAGAAAGGATATCTGATCATTCCCATTCCATAGAAAGGATATCTGATCATTCCCATTCCATAGAAAGAATATCTTATCATTCCCATTCAATAGAAATAATATCTGGTAATTCCCATTTCATAGGCAGCTCTTCTATTCTTTGTAGAAGTAAGAAAACTCCTCGTATTATTGTTTATTGAACATTACCCCACAGCTAAAACAAAACACTGCAAAATAAAACAGTCAATGTAGGTCTTTTATGCCCCTACATTGCCTACATAGGGAAGTCGTGTTTAGCTTGGCATGGACAATTCTGTACTGGTGCTGTATCTACTATAACTAAAAAATGCTATTTTCAGCAACTTTCTTTAGCATTTTGCATTTATTTCATTTTGGAGTAAAAAAAATGACCGATCATATATTAGAAGTTATTTTAGAGGGTTACCGAAAATAACCCCGTACTTTCGTAACCATCAAAATTATGTTCGGAAGTTTCGTAATCTGAATGGTCTGCTCAGTTCAAGCAGAACGTTTGGATTTCCAAATCGGTTGGTTCTGTATAGGATCGTACCCGGATCCCATCTCTAAAACAGATACTGCCCTGCAAATGGGCAACCAAGGAGCTTATTTAAAAAGATGTGCAACATTTTGCCTGTGCTGTTAATTAGCAGCTAGCAGCCCATCAGATATACAAAAACAGAATTCTCGTGCGCAAACAATTCTAATTGCATATTGGCTACCTCCATAAGGTTGCTACTACAAACAGTCTGCTAAACCCTGGATAAATAAAAGCTACTAGTTCAATAAGTTGGCCAAATTATTTTAAGCCCAGTCACCACGTCAAGGTTGCTTTCTTTAACTGGGTCCCAGTTATTATATTTTTGGTCTCTAGTTGCACTTAAATATGGATGTACAACAGCCCAATTTTCTATAGAGCAGCCAATCAGATGTTACCAAGTGTTTTCTAACTGCAGTGGACCAATAATTGGTATCATCTGATTGGTTGCTGCAAATTAATGGCACAGGCACATCTTTATATGGACTTAAAAGACTGTACTGTAAAAATGTACTTTTTAAAAAGTAAAAATATTATATAAAAAGTAAAAAAAAAAAAAAAATATATATATATATATATATATATATATATATATTAAATACTTTATAAATATGGCCCTAAAATACAAGGCACATAGCAGAGCCCTTCAGCTCATAAAAAAGCAACTACTGAAGATCGTTGAACCGATCACTAAAGCTGCGGTATTGCTAAAAAAAACAGTACTGTTACTTTAATGATTTCCAATTTTACGACCGTGGTGACCGCGTTTATGCGGCCGTACTTCTGCAATAATGCGTGTTTTGAAATAGGGCCCTAGTTGCTTTGTCTAGTGTAGGCTCAATCAATATCGGAAAACACTAAAATCCCTGTTATTATTACCATGCTCCTTATTTTTAAATAGCAGTCATGAAAAAATATTTCAGCCATTAAATACTGATCACTATCAATATTTTCCAATGCATCATTACTTTATGGCTGTGTTGTAAAATAGCAGTGTGGTTGGCAATGGGGCCATACTAAGCATATATTTAGCACTGCAGCCCACATTTTGCGGCACAATTGTAAAGTACCACTCCAGCTGCAGTGTTAGAAGGAGCAGAACCGCAATTCAGCAATATCACTCCCTTATTTAATTATAATTAAATTTATACAATTAAATATATTTTCGGTGAATCTGAGCAAACAGTATCTGTTGTATTCAATACTATGACCTGGATGAATGAGAGCCTTCATAAGCAAACAATATATCACCGTGACACAATGCCAGACCTTCTCTTTAGACCTTCTTTCTAGATTGTATCAAAGCTTCTCCTATTCCCCTATTCATATTCTACTATTAACACGAATACCGTATATAGTTTAACTGAATATATAATAAATTGAACTTATGAACTGTTCCCACGTGCGATCTTGGATAGAAGTCTTATGGCTAGTCAAGTGAAAATATGTTTTGATGTAACATGGAAAGAGATACCCCATGAGCACTGAGCTTTTGACCTGCAGAAAAGATTTTCTCCATCTTTTTACTCTTGATGTTTCTCTCTACGTCTCACGGTTGATATTTCTTTCTTTGTTTTTCAATAATATTGATTCTTAGACCTGAATGTGTTTGTTGATCGGATCTCTGCTATAAAATTACCAGACAGAAAGAATGAATGTTTTGTTGAAATGATCATCTCTAAAATAATATTTGAAAGTGAAATGTCACTAAATTGATGTTGACGTTTGCTGTTGGAAATGTTAAATAAATTGTGTATCTTTACACCCTTTACTACCAGTGTTTCTCAGCCTTTTAATCCGTGTAAAACATCTCAGGGAACCCTTTATAAACACGTATTGTATATTTTATAATAACAAACTGATCAATAATTATATCTTTAAATATATCTATATTAAATGGACCTGCATGTACAGTATTACCTGGGTAGACTCATATTTGGAGGAAACCCTGGCAACCTGTTAGGAAATTTTAGGGGATCCCTGATGAGAAACCATTGATAAACTGATTCAATCTGACATCAATATGCTACTTGCACACAACAATATCAGATCATGTAGTTCTGATAACTCTAGAAGAAGGGAAAGGGTTAAAAATGTAAAAAAAAATGTAAAATCCCAGAACTCTGTGCTGCCGTTCTCCTATATCTGTCAGTGACTTTGTTTTTCCATGGTGTCAGATCTCTCTGCAGCACTCCCCCCTCCCCTCTGTTACCTCCTTCATGTCTCAACTCCGGCTAACCAACAAGCTTATATCATGTGCAGTAGGAGTTAAAAGTTCAACATCCTGACACACCCATGCACAGTGGCCATTAGAAAGCAAGCTGTCCTGGAGACACAGATCTCTCTGTTTCCTGATAAAATATGATCTCTCTCTTTGTGACCCATCATCAATCAGTGAAAGCTATCAAGAAGGGGGGTTAAGTGCAGCCTTATCTCTGCCATCAAAACTCCCTCTCTCCCCCTGCTGATGCTTTTATAACTATGTTTGTTACAGAGCAGGGAGGAGGGAGGGACTTGAGCAGGGAAGGGGTCAAGTCAGAGAGATTTCATTGACAGTCCAAGTAGGGGAGGAATGCAATCATGTCTTCTAACTTGTGTATCTCAGGACAGAGTGGGAAACTGAAGAAAGTAAAGACATTCTGGGGGTTGGGGGGAATTGTAGAACACATGGGAAAAAAGGGGAAAAAGTTCATTTTCCCACTATAGATGCCCTTTAATAAATGGGGAAAGGGCTATTTAAACCATTATGCAAAACCCCTCTTATTGTTGGACATATCTCCATAGACTACAAGCACACTGCCCACTATAGGAGGAGAGAAATCAACTGTTGCAGTCATAAGAAACACAATAATGAAAATAACTTCCAAAAAAACAATGAAAGTATATGGCAAAATTACACAGGATAGCACTCCCTACACTACAGTAAAAATTGTTTTGGGGGTGGACATGCCTTTTAAACCATTAACTTCATGCATCTGTAACGTTCTACTTATTGTCATGTCGACATGATTGTGGCCATCTTGCTGGAAGTGTTACTTTAATGGAGATAATTTATTTAAAGTATTGGTCCAGAAGGCACATGACAATAGGTAATGAAATAACAGCTTATGCAGTTCCTAGGTTCCTAGATGGTGTTTTGGGGAGATACAGGGTGAGCTGCAGTAACAGGTAGTATTGCCCAGATAGGTGTAAAACCTGATGTAAGGGGCTACTGTGGGCTTTACACTTAAAGGGTATGCACACTGTAAATACAACTTAGTATTCCTAGATAGCTTAGGTTTAAATGTAAAGAGTATTTTGTTAGGACCCTCCTATACCCTACCCTTGAATGGGAACATTCTTTCTCTGGCAAAATGAATTTGGCCAATCTCGTGGGGGCAGAGCTGAAAACATTTGATGAACAGAAGGAGGAAGACATAAATATTCAAGGACTAAAGGTGAGCAGGAATTTGCATAATATTATGGTTGTATAAAACAAATTTCACATTGACCAGGGGACTTCACTTTCCAATAATTGCACATCTGGGGCTATCCCATAGCCAATAGTTTTGTTTCTGTAATAACCCCTCCCCTTTTTGATAGTTTCCAACTTTAGCTTCATACTACAAAGAAAAGCCTGGGATTCCTAAATAGAACATAAAGTAAACATTCTTTCTTGAACTGCAAACACTTTTCCAAGTACAAACTTGTTTTTTTTATATTTCTGTTTGCTCCTCCAAGCAAAGTCCTGTCCCCTTTAAAAATCAGATTTGTCCTTCAAGGGTTTGTCTTTTTGTTTTAGATTTATCTTCTTGTCCCTCTCAGTATGTTTTCTAAAAGCTCAAGATCGTACTTCATAATGAAACGCTCGTATTTCTCCTTCTTAGTCTGATGCTGTATTTGCTTTATTTCCTCCCCAATCAAAACTGTCTGTTCTCTATTAATCAGAATTATGCGGTGAATTAAAAGTGAATCATAAATCTTGAAATATCATGTGCAAAGTCAAGCACTTTCCAGTATACATGCTATACAGTATATGATTTCCACTATAGCAGAACTTTTACAAAAAGCTTTTTTTTGCCCTTAATGTGAATACCTGTCTCCCTAGAACACCTATACATTGTTAGATTGATCTCTAGTAAGTTGTATTTAAATACATGCACAGTAAGTAATTGATTCTGTAACTAAGAAGGCTTTCATATTGTTGCAAGTACAACTCTCAGCCCATGTAGTCTTCAATGAGCATTGAGAGCATGCCCCCTGACCCCAGTATTCTTGATGCAGATATCTTTACATCAATATGGAAGTCCCTGATAAGACTTTGAAAGCTGTTTTTACTTTTAATTTTTAATTTTCTTTCGGCCTCAATACTCAATAGGAAATATTTTTTTTGTGTATGATATACAAAGCAATTGTGGAGGGAAACAACTTTCATTCTCAATTATACACTTAAATCCCTAGAGAGATCTGCTGTAACATAATCTGTGCTAAACAAAGACAGCTCTCTGTGCTGTAATATTATTGGCTGTCAGCTTCTAGAGGATCAGACAAGCTGCAAACATCCAAAAGGTGGTAAAGAGAAGTAGAGAGAAGTTTTTCTGAACAAGAATGTGATATTAGGTAAGATGGCTCTCCTCTCTCTTCTTGTTCCTCCAGGGAAACGAACGGTTCAAAATGGAGTAAATCGAAAGAACTAGACACTCAAGGATTGAGGACTCAAACTCATTATCTGTAACAGATACAAGGAAACAGGACACTCTGTTTTGGAAATATAGGGATGCTCACCCTTTAGTAGATACAGAGACTCCGTATCCCACGAGACGCAGAGAGGAGCCAAAAAGTATTCAGGAGGTGGAGGAGATGATAGAGAACATCCCCCAGGAAAAAGGGGATATCAGTTGAGAGAAAGGAAACATTGAGTGACTGTTCTAATACGGCCAGTAAAATTATCAATATTTCTAACCGTACTTTAAGTAGTGATGAATTGGTGGTACTAAACAAAGGTCTTTCCTTCTCATCCACCCAAAATTTGGATGTATTTTCAACCTTAATTGATGTCAACAGATTTGTCAGAAAGATACTATTACGTAAACATTTTAATGACAATAGTGATGGGGGGAATCAAATTTTGGACTACTATGACTCTTCTCCGGTGTATGTCAAGCTGTCTGACTTGGTAATAACGAATTGGATAAAAATCATTTACTTACCCTTTCTACGCTTCAAAGTCAGACAGACATAGGAGGATCACCTAGTGATTCCACAATGATAAATAGCGAAGAACAACCTGAGGATATCTATCCAGACATATGTAAAAGAGTTATTTCTTTTGATTCCCATACTTTGCCTGGGAGATTTAAGAAAAAAAGGTAAATTTAAAATTTTACCCTGTGACTAGTCGTAATATATTTGTAGATAGGGTCTCTAAACATAAATTCAACAATTTGAATAGTAGAGAGAGAAGAGCCCTTAGACAATTGAAGGGAGATAGCTCCATCATAATTAAAAATGCTGACAAGGGTGGGCCTGTAGTCATTATGAACCAAAAGGATTATAAGAGGATTATAACTTTTACATCAACTCAATGATGTTTATACCTATAGACGTCTTGGTAGCAACCCCACCCTTGTTTTCAAGAAAGCCCTAGAATCTCTCATTGAAGAGGGATATTCCTTAGGCCTTTTCAATAAACAGGTATATGAGTTCTTAATCCCTGAAGAACTCACTATACCAGTATTCTACTGTCTCCCCAAGGTGCACAAACCCACTAAACCTCCAGTAGGTCATCCTATTATTGCAGGTATTGGCTCCTTGGGGGAATCACTTTCTGATTTTGTGGATGTATTACTGCACCCCTAGTCCATAGACTGAATTCGACACATACCATCATGTTGGTGGGATCTATTTGTTGGAAAACAGACTATGCATTGGCTACTTTGGATGTCACAGCATTGTACTCCAGCATACCCCACGAATGGGGCATTGTGGCTATTGAGTACCATCTGGTCAATTATACCACATATTCTAAAGACCTCATATACTTCATTTTGGAGTCTATTAAGTTTCTTCTATCCCATAATTATTTCCTTTTCGATAAGGACTATTATCTTCAGATACAGGGGATGGTGATGGTGGCGAAATTCGCCCTTACGTATGCCAACCTTTACATGGGGTGGTAGGAAAAGATTCATCTCTTTGAAAATTTAAACATTATCTCGGAATTTCCATACATTGCGTTTTTTAAATGCTACATTGATGATGTCATTCTAGTTTTGTTATTATGGTCCTCAGACTGTTCAATTTCTGGACCTCAGTATTAGTGGTAGCAATAGAGGAGTTACCACCACCCTATATCCAAAACCTAGTTCAGGTAATACTCTGCTATGCGCAGACTCGAGTCATTCATCTCATACCTTCCGAGCCATTCCTTATGGTCAATTCCTGCGGTTGTACAGGACCTGCAGTACTTTAGCAGATTTTGAGATGAGTCAGACCTTCTAAAAATGTTAGGGGCTAGTTAGATTCTGGCCTCTCCTCTAATAAGTTCTTCAATAGTTGCTTTCTTTAGCTGTGCTAGCAGGCCATAGGAGATTGTGCTCTTTTCCTCTGTATTTATCACCCTCTATTTGTGAATTTATCATACAAATGTATTATTTTTCGCTGCTTTCAGCTGTACAGTATTATATTAATACTGTGGTACTCCAAGTTAGTAAAAGTATAAGTGTAACGTATGAAGTGCACAGACTCCAAGCTGTGAAGAATACTAGACTTTATTCAAAAAAACATGTGTGCTACATGTTTTTCGGACTAACGTCCTTTCTCAAACTCAAGAACAAGTTTTTTTAAAAATTCTTATCTAGTTAAAATCCAATAAAACATATTAAATGGATAAAACCTACTTTACCTCTGAACAGTCCCACCAACAGTGTTTCAGACAGTGATTGGCAATTTTATGACTATGGTCATTTAATAACGATCATGATCATATAATAATGATATCGATGGTATACAATACCATTATGGTAGTTTACTTCCACATGGCATTGTTTGTCTGAGCGATCATACATGTACGACTGCAGTTGTAGATTAACAATAACCTGCGGTATTGGAAGTTGCAGGTTGTTTATATGGCCATAAGTCAGTGAAGTACAGACCCCAGCAGGCCTATAATGCATGGTATTTTACTACTGATCTGTATAAACACAGGTATAAAATAATGCTGCAGAGGTTAATAACCAATAACGACTTTTACCAACCATGTCGTAAAATAAGGACCACAGCAGTGAAAGTATCAATGTTAAAAATTCCAATATCCCACATAAATAAAGTCCTTTGTGACGGCCATTTTGTATAAAACCTTACCACAGGTTGATGCTGTGTGTTGAGCACTTCTAAGACCAATAAATACAGTGATATTGCTGTGTGTATTACAATTAATGCAGACCAGTGCATGTCTATCACTCTCTAGTAGACAACAGGAAACACTGTGCTAACTACACTTGCTTTTATAACTAATCCAATAAAGAACATTTAATTACCTTATAGTAATTTAGGAGAATTTGACTATTTAGATTATTTTAAAATCTCAGTTCATCAACCATTTTTTCATTGAGGCAATTTATACTTTAAATTTATTTGCATGAGAAGAAATTCAGAATTTAAGGAAGAACAGAACCCTGCCATAAAATAACTGAATAAAAAGAATATTTGATAAAAATGTGTCTCAAATTGTTAAAACCAATGGCAAACATGCTGTCTTCTGGGATTGTCAAGGTGTGGCGTTTAAATGTAAAAGGTCCTCTGTCTTCCTTTGGCTTCAGGAACAAGTTGGGCTCCTGGAGGAATCCAGACCATCTTAAGTATTTTGGGCTGAAATCTGAAATGTTCATTTTGTGTCTAGAACATGTGGTTTACTTTCCTTTTGCAAATTGGCGATTCTGCCAATAAATTCATTTACTTTCCTGTTAATCCTCCTGCAAGTAAATGATAACTAAACAGCTGCCCGAAACAGCACGCCCCTTGTTCTAAGCCTTGCCAAAAAAGACGTTAATGATGGAGGGTGGGTGGAGACTTTTTTTTTAATGGTTTCTCTGTAGCATTTCTACCCATTTTTATTCAAGATGTAATCATGCAAATTGCTGTGTAAAACTCTTGTGCAGGATGGACTAGATGACTAGATACTGTAATACGTCTTTCAACATAATTAACACTAAAATTGTTCAACAAAATAAAACGATGGATCTTTAAGGCCATTATCTCTCTCTCTATATAAATAAAAAATATATATTAATACATGATAAACAAGAATGCACAGAGCAGTGGTGCACCCCTTCCATGAAAAACTGTGAGACCAACGGATGGGTGGCTGCTTGATGGGTTAGGGGTGGAGTCTGGGCCTAGTGCACAGCCTGGTAAGTGCTTCGAGTACCACTGGTGCAACACATCTCTGAAAAGCTCCATTCAAAGAATTCTGCCTTTTATGAGTACATTTGTTAAATTTAACAGATTGTACAATGTACAAGTAACCTTTCTCCGCCATGAAGATGGCAATCTATTATCATGGCCCTTTAACAGTAGCCAAAAATCCATGTACAAAATTCTATAAACATCAAATCATTCTCACTATTTAACAGTACTGTGATTCTGTAGTGGAGTGGAGTTAGAAAACATCTTATTGGCTACTGCAGATTAATAGCAAGGAAAAATGTTGAGCCTCTTATAAGCCCTAATATATGAGAGACTACAGGCAAACAAATAAACCTACCGGTACATATTATTATATCATATCAAATAACTGAGAGCTGCACACCTACATCAGGTGGAGTGTTATTGTGAACACAATTGATATTTATAAAGGATCAATATCGGTATATTCATATATTTATTGTTTATTACGGTCAAAATAGTAGCAGGATTCTTTAACCTGGTGACTGGTGAAAAATACTGAAATCACCACATGGTATTTCCCTACTGCATGGCACTGATCCATTAATGGCCTCAGGTGTTGTTTAATGATGCAATCTGCAAATAAAGATGTGATTGCAAAATACCAATAACGAATGGTACTACCGTGGTACAAGGATTGATCTTGGTATTTACTGATATTGAGCCTTAATAAATACCACCCTATATTTTGAGGAATAAAACAAACATGGAGACATGCAGCCTTTCAACCCGAGAGCCACAGTGAGGAAACAGATGTGTGATTCACAATAATAATTCACCTGATGTTGATCTGTGAATCTCCATTGTTACTATCATTTGTAATACAAATGGTACATGGTATATCATAAGAAAGGTGAAACATGGAAATTACCCAGAAGACTCCTCTCTCCTGAGTGTAATTTGCATTAAGAGAGAAGGAGATATAGCCAAGACTCTAAACCCCATTTGATTCCTTGGTAAAGTGAATGCAAATGTCTCAGATTAAATGTTTTACAGAC
Organism: Hymenochirus boettgeri; assembly: GCA_019447015.1. NCBI lineage: Eukaryota > Metazoa > Chordata > Amphibia > Anura > Pipidae > Hymenochirus > Hymenochirus boettgeri. Next base: position 41,495,001 of record CM033475.1, on the reverse strand, counting down.
GAAATTAAATGCAGGTATATTGAGTATTTTCTAAATGTTCAGATTGTATCTATTTTCATAAAGAAAAGTCAAACCAAAAGGGCAGCCACCACCACTATGCAAAAGTCTATATAATATTCACTGTTATCTATGTCTCAGCACTGTAACCTCATAACCAAAAAATAATAAACTAGAGAATAATTGTCTCCCATTTACAGTTTATACATTATTTAAACAGTATTAGCTTTAAATATACTATACGTACAAATAATATTAATTTATTATTTCATTAGAAAAATACACATAATTGAAAAATGACTGTCTCTTTATCTAATAAAGTTCTTCTTTCATATGCATCCTTTGCTTAGTGAAGGCTGATGTTCATATTATCCAGATATGTGAACATATTTAACTAGAAATTCCATGCTGTGCTTCCCCTTTAAACCAACTAATAAGGTCAGGGCACAATGTGGTTATTCAGATATAATTGCCTTGCTTACGTATTAACCACGTCTCTGAAATTTCTACCTTATTATCTACAGATCAGGAAATAGCTTAACATATAAACGTTGGGAAATCAATGTTTTCTCGCTGAGTGCTTTGGTCCAAGGATTTCCTAAATGTTACTTTGACAATATGAAACGTTGGACGTTATTATCTCTTCCCTTTTCTTCCGAGAAAAATATGAAGCATTGGAAGTGCTGTGTTAACTCTATTATAGTCAATGGGGGGGCCGAACTTTAACATATTAACATCAAATGTTATCTAAGCTACAACCCAGTAAAAAGCTAAAATTTGAATACAGATAATACACTCACTAGGGGCCATATTTTTAAAGACGCGGTATCACTTTTTAGCGATACAGCGCCTTTAACGATGGCTACCACAATAGTAAATTTACTATTGTGCTATCATAAATGTATGATAACAAACGTAAATCTATGATCGCAAATCTATGGCCGCCACTGTAAATTTAAGATCCGTCATAGAATACCATTGCAGTACTTTACTACCGCATGGGATTCTACGATAGAGCAGTCGTACATTTAGAACCGATTGCTGTAAATGTACGATTTGCCATAAATGTACGATCGTGGCTGAAACCCCGAAGTAGCGAAAACCCGAAGTAAGTTTGTGTTTTTTAAATATGGCCCTAAGTCTCAGCACCACTTTCAATTGGAATAAGTCTACGGTCATGTAGCAACTAACTACAGTGTTACCGCGTAGAACAATGAGTAAACAGTAAACTGGTTCAGATAGACCTGAACCCAAAACCTTATAGACCACCCCAACCATTTAAGACAGACACCTAATTACTTTACTGGTGTCTTTGGGCCATATTTATAATTTATAAAGTGGAGTATCGTAATTTATCAATACCGCGCTTTATTGGTAATGTACAACAGTGGGCGTTGATGTATGGCGACAGTCGTACATTTACGCCTAACGTTTGTTAATTAACCGTTTGGTCGTAGAATACCAGGCAGTAGTAAACTTCCACAATGGTATTCTATGAGGATCGTAAATCTACGATCTCATTATCGTAGATTTTTCAGTAATTTTCAGTAATATAATTAATTTACAATAACGATCAGAAATTAATCTTTTCTTAGTGATTTTTTTTATGAATATGGCCCTTTGTCTTAAATCTTCTGTAAGTGTCTGGGTTCAGGTCTATCTGAACTGGAGATGGGATCCAACACGGAACCCTTCAGTTCTGAAATCCGAATGTTCCATCCGAAACCAGATGGATTATTCAGATTTCGGGACTTCGGATCCAGTTTTCGATGATTATCGAACGTTCACGGCCATTTTCAATAATCCTCGAAAATAGCCTTGAACGTTCGATAATCCTCGAAAATACAGTTGGAAACTCGAAAGTAGTTTCCGAGTTTTAGGATTTTTGGATCTACAGGATTTTCCAGAGATCCGTAAATCTCCATCTCTAATCTGAACCAGTTTAGTGTTTTTAAAAGCTAAAATCTGATTGGTTGCTGCAGATAAATAAACCATGCAAACTTTTGTACCTCTTTTTACATAATAATAACATTTCCTATTTTAAAGGGCAGCTAAGCCCAACCTCTCCCACAAAACATTTTGACATAATAAAGCCTCTAATCCAATAAGGTAGGGAATCCTATTCTCACCACTCTGGGTTCTCTGGGTGTCCGTTTGCAATAAAGAGAGCGGTGAGCTGGGCAAATCATACTTTGACAGCTCACCACTACTGCAGATTTCCTACCTCCCTGGAATACATAGTTTAATGGCAAAAAAAAATTGGTTTCAATGATGCCCTTTAAATGCCAATAACTGTTTTAAATAAAAGGCATGAGAAGACAGAGAATACCATGGGGGTCTTGTAACCATACACTCTAGCGGAACTACTGCCAACTAATCTTGGAAAGCAGCCCAGAAAGCAGGGAACCCAGCCAAAAACAGACAGCAAAACTGATAATAAAGAACTGTATTTTCCTAGGCCATATATGCAATGGTAAGAAAAAGGAAGGATCTACCTATCTAAATTTTCTCTTGAATTATTCTTATTTGCAGACTGAAAAATAAATAGCAGAGAGTAAAAGTTACAAATCCTTCAGGGTAATTCACCTGCAGCGCTCCTTTCTCCCCTTAACGTCGCGCTAACCGATTTACGATCGGTTAGTGCAACGTTAAAGGACATCTTTTAGAAAGAATGGCCTCTTTAAAATATGTTTATATATCATAGTTTGTCCTATGAATTCATTACTTTATGCCTGCTATGCTTCTGGATGCCTCATGGAAACTGAGCAATTTAGAAATCTGTACTAAGCCTGTACTGAGCCTGGGCATGCTCAGAAGAGGCAGACAGGGGATTAACATTCAGTCATAGGCTGTGATGTCAACTGTCAAATCCATAACTGACAGTTACTAACTGGAAGAACCAGGAAGCAGAAACAGGAAACAGGACATTATGCAGGATTTCAGGTTAGACTTATATATTTCAGATTTCAAACTATTACCGTTTAGGATTTGGGGGGTGGTTTACCTGTATGTAAGTTTTACATTTTTACAGTCATTTTAGGGCTGGACTTGCCCTTTAAGTCTCGCCTTGCAGCGGCTGGGTGAGTCCCATAAGAGGCAGCTGCGCAAATCGATTTACCAGAGGCTGCGCAGGTCTTAGCGCGTAAGGATTTAATGGCAGCTATAGCTAACGCTAAATACGTACGTGTGAGTGAGATTCACCCAGAGCCACGCAGCCTCTAGTAAATCCCGTACGGGAGGTTTGCCCAGCCCATTTGCTCTGGGTGAATCTCCCTGTTTATCTTTCTTTACTTTTCCTGCCCCTGCTTCCAGCTACTGTACATCCTTGTGGAAGACCATAGCAATCCAATGTTTAAACACATCACACATCAAAAGCAGCAAAGTTATTATTTTTTTTATTTGACTTGAAATGTCCTATAAATAACACATATCATGTAAGCATTTGCTGTTCGTTTTGCCTCAAGCCTCAAGGATTTTCTAATAAAAAAATATATAGATTTATCAAATTAACGGCATAAAAATATTTTCTATAGATTTATGTTAACTACAAATCCTGTCTTATGACAGCCAAGGTAGGATAGAGGGCCACTTAATTAGAGAATAGAGGGCCACTTAATTAGAGAACAGGTGAAGGGCTAGAGAATTTCTATCAGTGGTCACAAAGGGCCATATTTATAAAACGCGTTATCCCAGTTTAGCAATACCACGCTTTATTGGTACCGTAATATACCACAGCGGGCATAAATGTACAGCTGCGATCGTTCAGTTACACTGAACGTTCGCTAATTAACGAACATTCGCTTGTAGAATACCAAGCGATAGTAAACTAGCATAATGGTATTCTATGGGGATCGTAAAATTATTCACGATCAATATCGGTAATTTATGATCGTTATCGTTAATTTACGATCGTTATACCGCTAAACAGATCGGAAATTAATGATTATCGTTACCGTGCCTTTATAAATATGGTCCAAAATGTTAATGAAAAGTGTCATCTTTTTTCAATCTTATCCTTACCTCAATCCTATTATGTCACCTGCTGAGGATTTTTGACCTCAGAGGCCCTGGGACTTTTGTGTGCCCACAATATGGTAGAGAAAGAATTATTCAAAGATGTAGGACTGTGAAATGTCCATATGGACCATGTAGCCAACCAGCATACTGTTTTTAAGAACTTTTATTGAATAACCCTGTATGACTCTAAAACAGGCTGAACATGTTTAATTTATAATACTACTCCTTCTACATACAATATACCACAAGTTTATGTTTTGTCCTTTTGTCCAAAATCCATCACTAATAAATTCCCTATTTTCAATCCAAGGTTTGCAATGCAGTTATAACGGCCCAACAATAAATACGAGTAAACATAAATTAGATTCTTCAATGTCACGTTCCTTATTCTCAATAAGGAGAAATATGGCAAGTCTTCTCCACAATGATTACATTCTCACAGTTATTATAAGCAAAGGGGCATGTTGAATGTGGTAGAAGAGAGAAACTTCCTTTGAAAAAAACTAAAACAAGATGGACGAAAACATAAATAATATTTTAGAAGGGTAAAAGATCAGTCAGTGTCTCCATGCTCCATTTAGTAAGATAATACTCATCCAGTGAAGCGAGAAAAACTGCACATGGTACATTTAAGGACACACTACAGCTCTCTTTTTGTAATATGCTGATACTGTATGTCCTGGCTTTTGGGTAGAGCTCTTTGGAAAATTGGTAGACATTGCAGTTTTGATTTCTCTGGACTTTTATTCTACACAAGGTTGTTTGAGAGTCTTTGTTGGTGCTCAAATACTTCTTCTAGGTCTGCACTGAAGGCATCACCTGACAAGCAGAATGAAAAACAAATTAATGCTATATTAATAGCAAACTACAGCTTTTCCTTCCAAATTACATTCAGATAGATGAAAGTTTGAAAGTGGAAAGACCTACCTATTAAAGTCTCCAAACATGCCTTAAATGTATCCCAAAAATTTTTTTGTCCAAAACCCAAACAAGTCCCTTGAACCTATTTATTTTAAAACCAGCTTTTAAAAATGTGTTTAGACACAATTTAGTCATGTTGTGTGGTCTAAGCTCTACACAAATGTTGGGTAAAAAGATCCAAATCTTGGGTCTTTCTGGCTCACTAATTGACAGAAAATATTTATTCAAGTGGATAAATTATCATGGTTGTGGATGGTTAAAGCTGTGTTGCAGATAAAATGTTTAAATATTCCCCTAAACTCTTGCAAGGCTATATACCTTTTAAAAAGGTATATTTCACTAGACAATAAAAGTCATCAATTTCAGTGCTGTATATTACCAATAAAATATAATTTTTAAAAGCTGATTTTACAATAAATACAGTAGCTTCCACTGCATTATAAGTTATATAGATTAGGTTAAGTAGATTATTGACCTACTAAAGTCGAAAAAACTTCATACCTATAACTGGTTGGATCTCCACTTTTACTTAAGAAGCGTTTTGTATTCCATTTAATGTATGTTTTATTGGATTTTTAAAACAACTTGTTTCTTTCCTTTTTTTTTTTAATTACACACATGATCGCAACCAATTTAACTAAGAGAACAAATCATTAGTAGTATGTTTGGGTTCTCTGGTAATTTTTTGAGGGTGTGAGAGAATTCATTTAAGATTTCCCTACCTGAATAATGGCTTGGCCCATTGTTACATCTAATAAATAAAACTGGTTGAGCTCATTGAGATTTTTATAAACGCACTGTATCAGTTATTACAAATACAGTGAGATCTCGTTGGCATTTTACAACATGGTGTAAGTTACTGGCCAATGGTGGTAAATATTGGCTGTATCATTGTTTTTGTTCAAATACACACAGCTATACAGCCGATACTGCACAGCAGTAAATTAGTAATATGACAGACACAGTAAGGAGAGCATTAGCCTTTAGGATGAACTAATACCGATCTGTATATTACAAAGTCTGTAAGAGCACAGTATTGGAATTCCACAATACCATGCTTTATTAGCATGCCCCTTGGGGTTTGTCGGGGAGTCCCTGTAAATATATGTGCACAATCTCTGCTTCTCACCTGTGTGACAGTTGTGCATCCAAATGCGGTGACCATCGTATTTACATCGACATCTCATCACATTGTTTCTGAAATCTGATTCTGCCACTTCCATTTTGGGGTTTAATATCACCTTGAAAGAAAGAAACATTGTCGCATTAACCATCAGACCTCTGGTTTTACAACTACCTGCCTGCTTATTTAAAGGTTAAAAAAGGAATATTGCAGATTTGTTTGTGAAGGTTCATTCATCCAGGTCATGGTATATCTGTAAAATTCATCCATCCAGGTCATGGTATATCTGTAACATTCATTCATCCAGGTCATGGTATATCTGTAATATTCATTCATCCAGGTCATGGTATATCTGTAACATTCATTCATCCAGGTCATGGTATATCTGTAATATTCATTCATCCAGGTCATGGTAATCTGGATATTCCATCCATCCAGTCGGGTATCTGTAATTTCATCTATCTAGGTCATGGTATATCTGTAATATATTCATCCAGGTCATGGTATATCTGTATATTCATTCATCCTGGTCATGTGTATATCTGTAATATTCATTCATCCAGGTCATGGTATATCTGTAATATTCATCCATCCAGGTCATGGTATATCTGTAATATTCATCCATCCAGGTCGTGGTATATCTGAAATATTCATTCATCCAGGTCGTGGTATATCTGTAATATTCATTCATCCAGGTCATGGTATATCTGTAATATTCATTCATCCAGGTCATGGTATATCTGTAATATTCATTCATCCAGGTCATGGTATATCTGTAATATTCATTCATCCAGGTCATGGTATATCTGTATATTCATTCATCCAGGTCATGGTATATCTGTAATATCATTCATCCAGCTCATGGTATATCTGTAATATTCATTCTCCAGGTCATGGTATATCTGTAATATTCATTCATCCAGGTCATGGTATATCTGTAATATTCATTCATCCAGCTCATGGTAAATCTGTAATATTCATTCATCCAGGTCACGGTATATCTGTAATATTCATTCATTCAGGTCATGGTATATCTGTAATATTCCTCCATCCAGGTCGTGGTATATCTGTAATATTCATCCATCCAAATCATGGTATACTGAATATTCATTCATCCAGGTCATAGTATATCTGTTGTATTCAGTTAGATCAACGGGACTTAAAGTTTAGAATGATGACCTGAACTGAGAAAGCCAGTCGGATGACTAGCGAAATGTCTTCAGTAACTAAACTTTAAACTGAACCAACAGATATACCATAGATGGATATATAGATAGATAGATGTAGATGGATAGATAGACAGATCATAAAGATAGATAGATAGATAGATAGATAGATAGATATTAAAGGGTATGTCCACCCTTAAAACTATTTTTTAATATAGTATTCCCCCTGTCCCCCCAGCCCCAACCGCTATGTTTTTATTCTTAGAAAGTGCCCCAAACTCTACTTACCTCCCCTCTTTCCCCCGCCGCGCTGCCGGCCCTCTGCTTGCAAGAAAATGCAAGCAGAGGGGCGGGACCGGCAGTCGCGGCTGTGATTGGCTGAGCGGCAGCCAATCACGGACGCGGCTGCCGGTCATTCAGTGCAGCGGAGGAAAGAGGGGAGGTAAGTAATGTTCGGGGCACTTTCTAAAAATAAAAATGTAGCGGTTGGGGCTGGGGGGACAGGGGGAATACTATATCTAAAGCAATTTACACTAGGGGGAGGGAATCCTAAGAGGGAGGGAGAGGGCGGGGGAGGGAGGGGGAGAAGGGCTGCAGTACGCATGTCAAACATCTCCCGGAGGCCAGGTAGGAGGCAGAGTCCTGCTATCCTCCTGGTGGGCAGTTTTTGGTACTACAGGAGAACCATATGGAGCTGGGGTGTGAGGTAAGGATTAAACTACACTACATGATGGGGCCAGTAGTTGGGGGGATTATAGTTTTGGGGGTGGACATGCCCTTTAAGACAGATAGATAGAAAGAAAGAAAGATAGATAGATAGATGATAGATAGATAGATATTAAGACAGATAGACAGATAGATAGAAAGATAGATAGATAGATAGATAGATAGATAGATAGATAGATAGATAGATAGATAGATAGATAGACAGATAGATATTCAGACAGATAGAAAGAAAGAAAGAAAGAAAGAAAGAAAGATAGATAGATAGATGATAGATAGATAGATAGATAGATAGATAGATATTAAGACAGATAGATATTAAGACAGATAGATAGAAAGATAGATAGATAGATAGATAGATAGATAGATAGATAGATAGATAGATAGATATTAAGACAGATAGATATTAAGACAGATAGATAGAAAGATAGATAGATAGATAGATGATAGATAGACAGATAGACAGACAGACAGACAGAAAGAAAGAAAGAAAGAAAGAAAGAAAGAAAGATAGATAGATAGATAGATAGAAATCTTACAGATTGGTACTGTGTGTACCTAGTGATAGAGAGAGAGGGAGATGTCTAAATATGTCCATCACAGCACCCATTGACCCGTTTTTTCCTGACGGACACCATTGGCCCCCCTGTAGCTCAGGGTCCCTGACAGTAAGTTTGTATAAAGTATAGTACTAAGTAATAGTAGTTACAAAAAATATATATACAAAGTTGTAAACGTATTTACCGAGCTTCTACCCCTATTTTAAATAGAATAGCCAAAATGGAAGTTCTTAACCACAACCCCCTGTATGTGAAAACCACTGTATTTGTTTTAACCAATTAACATTTTAGAAAACTTTATTAAGTATCTTCATTACACCCCAATTATGCCCTTTCTTTAAAAAGCTCTTTTCTACTGCATTTTTTCTCCCTGCAAAGTTTAAAAATGCTTTCCTGTATTTATACTACAGCATTATGGCTTGCTTTTTAGTCTGAGGATAGGCAAAACATATCTACATAACCTCCCCACACAAACATGGATCTAAAGTTCCCTATCCATATGTAAATACCTCTGGAAATGGTACACATAACCACATAAACGGCACACACTCGCACACACTATCGTTGATAACAGTGTCATATAATGTCCTATATATTACAAACTGCAAGATACCAGTTCAGTAACACAAATTTAAATAACTTGCTCCAATTAGCAGTACAGGAAACAAAGTGCTTCCATAATAAAACTGGGCTAAAGTTCTAAGTGGAGTGTCTCAGGCTCTGTGCTACTGTAAATGAATCTCTATTGGAAAAAGATTTGGGGGTCCTATTTGATAACAGACTTAGCTTTAGCAATCAATGCCATACAGCAACGGCTAGAGCTAACAAGATATCGTCTTGTATAAAGAGGAGAATAGATTTAAAGGGTATCTCCACTGGTAAAGTGGTAGACTTAGTTTTATAATATTCTACCTCTTTACAAGGCACTGGTAAGGCCTCATTTGGAATATGCAGTGCAGTTTTGAAATCTTATATACAAATGGAACATCTTGGAAAAGGAAGTGGAATGGGGGGGCTTGACTATGCATGCAGATTAGTTTAGACAAGTTGGGGCTGTTTACATTGGAGAAGTGACGTTTGCGTGGGGGTATGATCACTTTATATAAATATATTAATGGGCCATACAATAAACTCCCTGGTGCATTGTTCACCAAAAAGTCATATCAGAGGACACGTGGACATCCTTTAAAATTAGAAGAAAAGAAGTTTCATCTTCAGGTTAGGAAAGGTTTCTTTACAATGAGAATGGTGAAACTTTTTCCAACAGATCTGGTAATGGAAAGTTCACCGAATAGCTTTAAAAAAACGTTCGGAAATGCTCATTACGAGCGTACACACATTACCGATAAAGGGCCAATCCTGTTGGTACCGAAGAAGAACATGTACCGTAAAGAACATGTAAAGCTGTGAAAGTAGGCGGATACATTCGAAAGAGACTTATGAGGGATATCTTTATTTCAGGAAGGCTGGGAAGCCAGTTAAGTAATGTATTCCTAGGGTCTTCGAGGGTCCTGTTTGTATTTGTGCTATGGTAACATAGCACAAATATCTTCATATTTTGTAACAGATTTGTTATTAATGATATACCTTAAATTATCATTCATCATAAAAACTAGTTCTTTGTTAGATTGCCCTGATCAAATACCATCCTTTAAGATATCTTAGGAGGAATGGTCTATATCGAAACAGGTATTCATCATATAATGGCCTTACCTGGAAGATATAGTCTCCTGCAGGTACGTCTGTGATATCCACCCACTGGCAGTCAATGTCATGACGATAAGTGTCCCAGCAGCCCACTGTAATTCCTTGTTCTCCAAAATTAGCACATTCATATCTTTTTTGTATCCCTGCAAGATATCAGTGCATTATTGTATGGGGATAGTACACAAGGTCAATGGTCGGATAGTGCACATGGTTATTGGTTGGATAGTAAACAAGGTCATTGGTAAGATAGAACACAAGGTCATTGGTCAGAAAGTAAAAAAGGTCATTGGTCAGATAGAACACAAGGTCAGATAATACACAAGGTCATTGGTCGGACAGTACCCAAGGTCGTTGGTCGGATGATACACATGGTCATTGGTTGGACAGTACACAAGGGGGCATATTTATAAAGTAACGAAAATAGCGCCAAAAAATTACCGCCGCACATTTATAACGGCGAGCGCCATTCCCACAATATGTATCGCGGCCGCGATGTGTTGCGGTAATTTTAAGCCCCTTCGCGGCGATACTGTATAGTATCGCCGCGAAGGGACTTAAAATCCCTTCCCGATGCATCTCCTAAGAGGGCGGGGCATACGCCCACCCCGCCCACAGCCCCCCGCGGCGGCGGAGACTACCCGCCGCCGCTGCCCAGCAGCCCCTCCCAACCCGTTCCCCGCTCGCGGCAATCTCGGAACGGGAGGCTAGGAGGGGCTGCCGGGAAGGGGCCGCAGCAGGTGGTCGCGCACCCCCTCCCCAGTAACCCCTCCAAGCCCCCCGCCCCGGCCGCTCCCGGGGAGGGGAAGGGAGGGAGCCGCTGGGAGGGGTGGAGGCTCCCTCCAGCGGGCCCTGAGAAGGGCCTTTTGGGGCTTAAGGGGGTCCCGCAGCTCGAACCGGGACCCCCCCTCCCCGGCCCTATCAGGTTCGAGCTGCGGGACCCCCTTACCGCCACTTTATAAATAGAAGCGGCGGTAACAGGTAATTATCGCCGCGAAAAGTTAACGAACCTTTATAAATATGCCCCAAGGTCATAGGTTGATAGTACACAATGTTATTCATTTGGATAGAAAAAAATACAACATTACCTTTGGCACAGTTTGTGTCTTCTAAGCAAAAACTTGCTTTATGTCCTTCGGCTACTTTAGATCCATTTAGGGTAAGCAAGTCATAGTGAGTGAAAACTTCAATACTATGGTAATGTCTGTATAAGAAATTAATTGTCAGCAGCCAGAACTAATATACAGTGGTACAGAAATTAACAGAAATGTTTAGGCTAACATACATGTTTAATTGACTTACAACATCTGCTGATTCCAATAATTAATCACACGTCATTTCAATTCAGCATTGTAATGATTTATATATGTTTGCTAGTAAACAGTCCAGTCACTTCCTCACATCCCTCCTGTTAATATGCAGTAATATAAAGGAGCAAAGTTGATGTGTTCTCTTTTCTCAATGAAGATAACTTCTTACTCAGTAAAATGGGTGGTGGCACAGAATTTGTTTACTCTCCGTTAGTGCAAAATTTACAGGCAAGTCATTATTTATTTTAACCAATAAACAGCTGCAGGAACCACTGAATGTCTTGGTTTTAATTATGCCAGCTACTCCTGTTCATATCTAAAGGTTTGTACACATGTGCGATCGTGGGTGCTACCCGCGACACACGATGTGTATGAACGACCGCTTCAGCCGATTATCGTTCCATGTATGGGATCTTTATTGGCCGAAACAGCTGTTAGGTCGGGGATCATTGCCCGACCGGCCAGGCAGATCTCAGAACGAGCAGCCATTTTGGCCAATAAAGTGTCCATACACGGAACGATTATCGGCTGAAACGGTCATTCATACACATTGTCTGTCACAGGTCGGCACCCACGATCGCACATGGGTAGGAACATTAAGATTTGACTTTAGTTTCCATTGTCAGCTGTTTGTTTTTTGAAGGATTTTTAAAGATTTCCAGTCAACGGAAGAGAAACTTGTTGACTCATTGAATTTATGGCATTTGAACTTTTCCCTCTTTTTATTTACCTAATTGAATTAACATCCTAATAAAATTACTTCAATAGGAAAGAAAGGAGGGAGGAGCATTAATAATAATTCAATTCATGAATGAGCAGTGAAGATCCCCTACAATGCACATAATGTGTTTCAATTAAAACTGTTTTAGGCTTGGAAAGGTGACTCATTGATTCTCAGAGTTTAAAGTCCACTTTCATCTAAAATTTTAATTCTTGCCTTCTTTGCAATGTAAGTTGGCCACAGATATTGAGCAAATCCATTCAGGGTTTGTTGAACATTGGTCAGGTACATGGCTTGATCAGATGCACAATATTGCAAAGTAGCAATCCACATACCACCTTGCATTATTAATCTTGATTTTAGCTTGAAATCTGCTCAAGACACTGTGGCCACAAATAAGATCAACAGAAAACTGGCCAGCGTGTCCGAGCAGTCTGTCGGTCTGTCGAAAAAACAAGAATCGATTTTTGACCGATTAGATCTACGAGGTCAAATCGATCAAAAATATTGATCAGCTTTACACTAAAATAGAAAAAGGTTTTACATTTAGCGTCACTCAGGGAATCCACCCTTACAATGACGCTTTCCATTTAGAATCTTTGCTGTTTAAATTAAATGCTTCTGCGGGTATTTTTCTGTGAATGGGATTAATGTAGCAGAGAGCTCTGTGTATTCCAGCGGTAGAAATGCATGCTGGGAGGGAGCGGATAATACCTGCATTTCTTTATTGTTTCCTTACAGAAATCACTTTCACACCCCTTACTAGTTTCCTGCTGGCACTGACAAGCTACTGCTGAGAAAAGGGGCTTGCTAAAAAATGAAGCTCATCTCACTTTATTACAACCCTTTATTTTTCTTTTAAAGAACAAGCTCCTTTGTATTGAGATCCAGTATTAAAATAATAAAGAGGGAGAATTTGATCTTGATGCTATTTATCTTTAACCTTAAAACGTTGCAGCTTTGCTCTATGGGCTCTTTTACTCAAATAATGTACAATTAATGGGGGTTTGTGGGGATCCAAATATCATTGTCCTTTATAAATATATTTCTACCAACCAGTTTCTTCCTACCTGCAGGTTAATGGCAAATGTCTTTAAATGTACAAAGCTTAGAGAGAGGTTTTGTTTTTATTTGTAAGTGTTTAACATGCATTCAATTCAGGAAAAGTGTAAGAACATTTTCAAGATAACACAGCTTTGGTAATGTCATGCTGCCAATAGGAAACACAATACAGGGTCTGCATTGAAAAGTACTGTAGGGACACTGTAGAATGGCACATTGCATCTTGGGACAATAGATTGAGGTTTTACAATTTACAGGGATGACATTGAAGGACTGCAGAACGAACTATAGGAGAAGTTGGATAGGAGTCTATGTTTCCTTTACTCATTTACACATGTAACTGCTGCCGGACTACTGGTGGGATTGGGTATGCTCAAAGTCTCTATACTACATTAAGTCATTCCCTACCTATAATAAAAAACATTTACATTAACAACAAGGTCAAAGAAAATCATCCCAGTCACCCCTATATACAGTACAGTATGTTTATAAATAGTACTAAACTGTTAGGTAAGTAAGTCCATGGGAATTTTTGATCATCCAGGTCATTTTATGTCTGATAGCAGTGATTCTGTTCCATTGACCTTCCATTCCATTGGCAACTAATGCCTCAAAACAATACAGATTCAGGAGGATAGTACCTATTGTTAAAATAATTGCCTTCTGATTCTCTATTGTTTTGAGGCTTCAGTTTCCCTTAAAATGGTCAGCAGAATTCCCCTACAGTAGTCCCATACAGTAATAGCCATTCTGGATTTGATTATTACTGTCTGGGAATTCTGTTTTCCATTTAAAGGGCAACCAAACCCTTAGAACAATACAGAATTAGAAGGCACGAGTGGTCATAATTTTAACCCTCGGCTTATACTCGAGTCAATCGGGTTTTCCTAATTTTTCAGGCAAAAATAGGTACCCCGGCTTATACTCGGGTCGGCTTATATGGTAAGTAGTATTTGTTTGGTTTTAGTTTTTTCGTTTTTCTGTCATTTTAAGTAATGCATTCAAACAAATTTTAGCTCTAGCAAAAGAAATGTCTTTGCCTGGTGAGATGTTGTTTTATTTAAAGGAGTTGAAATGTGAAAATCAAAGGTTACAGTTATTTCTCAACTGCAAGTTTCCATGGAAACACAAAGGCCAAATTTAAATGTAAAACATTTTCTTACTTTAGGAAGGATTAGGTCAGATTAGTAGTTGCTAATGATCTACCTTTGCTGATAACCTTGGGTAAATAATGTACAAAAAGGGCTATGTACATACAAACACATTTGTCCTGACCTGTAGCGAAACAGACGTTAATTTCACTGCTTAAAGATTTCCAACATACCAGGATAATGGATTAACTGCTGAGAGATCATGTCAAACACGTGTCCAGGAAGGAAAACCAATCAGTGGATTAGTGGACTTAGTACCTACTTAGAACTTAGCAAGTTGTTTGTGTGAGCAATGGGCTCTACGTGGTCAGATAGAGCAGCACAATCTCTAAATGATTAGAGATTAACAGGCGGAAAAGGGATTGTAGGGGTCTATTAAGAGGATCCAGGTCATCTTGTAAGCAAAAAGGGGGAAATAAGCTCATGTCTGGAGACAGGGTAGTGCAGGGATCAGTCAATTATTGTCTGGAATTGTATTTGAAATCAAACACTATTATGTCTGTCTCCAGCTGACCATACAATACCTCCACATAACACCAATTAGACATTCACTCTGAGATGTGATCATGTTTCAGATCATAATATCGATCACAAAATGATCTGGCCAGGTGTTTGTTGGTATAATGTCCAGAGGTAAGTTTGTAGTGAATGGCCAGCATGATAAAGAGAGTGGAGAAGGCAGGTGAATAGTAGAGAAGTTCATTAAATCCAATTCTAATTGAATCGTCAATTTTTGAACTTTTAATGTGAATTTTCGAATATTTGATAACAATTTTCTATAGGAATTTTCGATTTTTGGATCGAAAATCTCTTGCGACTTTCCAATATTTCATTTTCAAGTCGGATCTGCAGATTTTTTAATCCGTCAATTCAGAATCTAAACCAGATTTGTTTCGAAATTGGGATTCAGAGTAACGAAGCAAAGATCTGGAGCAGGAGTCCTGGGTGGAGCAGGAACAATGAGCATAATAGGCTAGAAAATCTGCCTAACGATAGGCACCAAAGGCAAGTAGGTAACTTTCTACCATTGTACAATTGTAATAGCACTTACCAGGCTTGAAAATCGACCTACCTAACATAAATATGCTATTTACCCATCACAGTACATACCACAGACGTATAAGTATGGCCCTATAGACTGAAGTGCTTATCTTTATGTTAAAGGCATTTTTCTTCAACAGTTTTCTTCAACCTCTAAATATTAATTTTATCATTTCCAATTCACATCTATTTACCCCTCAGCATTTTGGGTTTATGTTCAATATCCAGAATGAAGTTGCAGAAAGTTTCTCTCATATTCTTTGTTTTGTTCTGCCCCCCATTTGTCCCATATTTTTACCAACAGGAAAACAGGACTGAGCAGGTGAAACTTTCTGAGACTTCGTTCTGGATATTGAAGATAAACCCAGCTGTGTAAGTCCTCATCCTGGGCACATTTAATTGGTGGATCTGGTGGAAGGTGGGGTTTCTCTTGAGATACTTGTCCTTCAAATGGCATGTTCACCCTTCAAACAAAAAACTGGTCACATGTAAGTTACCTGCCCCAAATCCCAACTAATATATTCAGCACATTATTAGATGTATTATTAACCAGATATTTAAGGTTTATTGTTGTCTCCATTATGGCATAATAAGCTGGCTCCTCTCTAAATGCCGTCAATCAATGTCAGCTGTGACTGATGACATCACAACCAATGATTGACTGATGTTACACCTGCTGCATCCTCTGTACATGCTCTTCCTATAAAAGCTCTGTGAGCTTTTTACCGTTTTTATTAAAAAAAAGTATGATTAAATATCTGGTTACAAATGCACGTAATAAAGTGTTACAAATAGCAGTTGGGCAGATAACAGATAAGTCACCAGTTTTTTGTTTTAAAGGGACACTAAATGAAAAAAATGACTTGCCTTTATCTTTTTCTATATTTTTAATACTGCCAGGTACTTGATCTCTTTCTGTTCTCAGTGCTCCCTGTCACTAGATCTCCTCGTGTCCTGTTCAGCTCCTAGTTAGTATGGATGTCTCCTCTCTATGTATCCACCCCTCCCAAAACTGAGGCAAGGCTAGAGTGTGGAGCATGTGCATTGGAGATGATCTGTGCCCCCCAACAGCCAATAGCATTCACCCAGTGATTTTGTGTTATAGTGAAATAAAACAGCTTTGCTATGGGAAGGTAAGCAGCACTGGGAGCTGTAATCACTGCTTGAATCAAGTAAGATTTTCTTTTAGCTGTAGGATTATGAAGGTGTGTGTGTGGGGGGGAGGCTTTGTAATTGATTTCTTTAGGTACAGTGCTACATTGGGACATAGTAATACAGACAGCAGCTAACTGCAGGATTGGGTTTATCTGCACAGAAAGAGCACAGAGAAACAGATAATTCTTATTACCTTTCCTGATCTTAATGCCGAATCAATTAGCCATGCAGTGACACAGAAATAAGCTTTACTTTTATAGAATGGATAGTTTTACATGTAGTGTGCCAGGGGGAGGGGCTGGGTGATTGACAGTTCTTTACTGACTACCTGTGTCCCGTCCTCTTTAAAAAGTAAACATCCCAGAGCTAAAAAAACAAGGGATAGGAAGGTCAGAGAATAAAAAAAAGCAGATTTAAAATTGGTGGTAATTAATCCTTATTACTGTGTGATTAGTTAAAAAATAATTGGCCCCAGTTTACATGTCCTTTAAGAGTGGACATTCCCTTTAATGAACAAAGCTGGTTAGTGATGACACATTGATTTTCATGCTTATTGATGTGGACTCTGAGCAATAAGATACCTGTGGCATTCATGCCAGATCCATGTGTGTCTTCCATTCCTCGGGGTGAAGTCAGCTCTTCCATTGTTGTGGATCTGTGATGTGAAGCGAAGTAATCTACGGTGTCCATAGGGCCAGTCCATGTCATCTGCTGATTTGGAAAGGCAATCTTCTTCGTGAGCGCAATCTAGCATGCTGAGTGGCCGATCTTCCAGGTAAGCAGATTCTTGTACCAGCTGAGCATTTAAAATGAGGTCTGGTGCATCTAATAGAAAAGTGCATTTGGTTACTGGGATAGAATGG
This sequence comes from Hymenochirus boettgeri, assembly GCA_019447015.1. Lineage (NCBI taxonomy): Eukaryota > Metazoa > Chordata > Amphibia > Anura > Pipidae > Hymenochirus > Hymenochirus boettgeri. The sequence continues at coordinate 41,477,487 of CM033475.1, read as the reverse complement.
TAACTGTTTTTCACTATAGAAAACTCAAACCACAATTGTAGGACAAGCAGGTTATGAAAGACCAGAATTCTAACATGTACGAACTGTGTATACTGGGTTTGTACTGTTATTTAATAGTTATTTGTTTTATTATAAATATACTGTATATACTCGAATATAGTCGTAAAAGTCGACTCGAGTATAAGTCGAGGTACCAATTTTACCTAAAGAATTAGTAAAACATGATTGACTCGAGTATCAAGTCAAGGGTAGAAAATATGAGCACTCCTGCCTTCTGATTTTGTATTGTTTTAAGGCTTTAGTTGCCCTTTAAATGGAAAGTGTGCACTCTACCTTCAGATGATTCTGGTGCCTAGGTGCAATTGTTGATTCACAACAATTTGCAACTGTGTAACAAGCCACAGGGCACTCATAGGACTGTAACTTTATTTCATGTGCAACAAACCGATAGCTATCTGGAGATGTACATTCCAGCCCATCCTTCCTTCCTCTACCCCATTAAAGTGCCCAGGATGAGCACTAGAAATGATTGGTCACCACCCCTGGGCTCGCATTGGATACAAAGTTACATTTACCTAAAGTCGTGCTCCACAGGTACAGTATACTCCACCCCGTTCTTAAGTCCAGATTCAGCCAATTAAAAATTCATTTAGGCCAAGCCCCAGACACAGCTGGGAGACAGGGTGGACTGGACCTGCGCAGCACAACTTTAGGTAATTATAATTTCTGGATACTTCATTGAGGGAGAGGGAGGAAGGTGGGCTGGAGTCTTGAGAACACAGGGGAACATCTAGGTATGTATACAGTATATACAATAGATACACAATTGTTGCTTATAAATGTACCAGAGGAATTGATAACACATTCATAAAAAGATATGATGGAAATAACTTACACTCTGTGCAGGTAACACCGGCAGAATTCCTGCCGCCTCCTCTTGGACAATGAACTACACTGTGATGTCTGCACTGCTGAATAGACATTTCCGTGCCAGAGCAACGAACTCCACTCATTACCACCTCCCCGGCACCTGGAGTTCCCTGCCAGTACCATGTGTCCTGCCACAGAAAATGATAACAGAACAAGACTTTTAGTATTGATCTTTTTTTTCCCCTTTAAAATGTGTTGATCTAATCAGTGAAAAAGAAAACAGCCACCTCTCCAGGATCCCGTCTTTAACAAAGTGTTTTTATCACTATCACGGCAAGAAGTCATGTTCAATTAGAGTAACAGCAGTCTATAGTACAGCAGTCTATTGTTTTTCCATTAAAATACATTGTACCCAGCAAACATTAGAACATGCTCGGTTAGTAATTCTGCCTTCCAATCCCTTTCATTGGTTTCAGTATTCCCTTTGGTCAATTACAAAAGTAAAAGTGTCTGTACATGAAGTGAATGGTAATAGGCTACTCTAGAAAACAATGAAAAAAATAAACTTGTGTAAAAAAAAAAATTAGGACTTAAGCTGGGTTAAAACATTACCGGCGGGATTGTGTATACGATACCAACAAACGTATAACGTCGGCGTCGGAAATGGTTGTTACGGACAGAAAATTTCCCTCTTTGTGGTCAGCCCCCTGTACTAAAGTATTGGCCGTGATCGTTAGGTGTATGGCGGTCACAATTATACTTTATATAGGGAGAACTCTCAGGACTGTGTGTTGCCACATCCTACAGATTCTGTCTGTTGTATTTTAAGATTGCAAACCTAAGGAGGCTGAAAATAACATTGCAACTGAACCGTAATCCAATTGGGGATCTTGCTCCACCTCTTTTACCCATGTTCCTTTGCAGCTTAACCACTTCACTAAAGACCTCTTCATGCTACTGTGTTTACCGCTGGTTATAAGAATGCGTTTCCAACTGCACAGCATATTAACAGGGCTATGTACCGAGAGCGGCTATTGGCTATTCATGTGTTAAAGACACGTTAACCTATGTACACAGCTTTAAGACAAGGCAGTGAGCAAAAACATGGTTGCACAACTGCCGCAATGTACCAAGCCAATTGTGGCTCTTTACGACAAAATCTTTAAAGATTTGGAATTGTTTTACACCACTCTAGTGTACATGACGGACAATATAACAAATTGCATGGGAATGCCAAACACTGGCAGAATATTGCCACTTATAATTGAGAGACATGGTTCTCATTGAAAAAGCCAATCATGTGGCTAATCAGCTTTTGTGAGCTATACATTGTGTTCTAAAAGTATCTCCTGATGGATAAAATAAACAAAATGGAAGGCAGGACTGGGGGTTAAATGAACTGAACAGGGAATTATTCTCTTGGTTTGATGGGAATAATTCCTGACATTCCCTAATCTTCTTTAATGAGACTTGAATCCACTCCTGTACCTACATTTAATGAACAATCCCTGTTGTACATCATTTAACACCACAACATAAGGACATTTCACCCAGGGGGATGTATCATGAAGAGAATTTTCATTATGTTCCCTGCACGTTCCCAGCAATCCAGGAGTACAGATCTATTCAATGCTATTTAGTATATTTTACCATAAGGTGGGGAGGTTTGTACCTGCACAGCATGACTTGCAAATCCCAATCCAAGTTGTCTGCAGGCCACCATGGCTTCATTCATTCCCCATTGTTCACCACATATGGCTCCCCACTTTTTAACCCCTTTGACTTCCATCAACACCTCCACTGTGCCCTCTTCGGTTGATCTCCCGCCACTGAGGCGCACCTGAAAAGTAAGACAGGGATCAGTAACATCCCTTGCTGGTACAGTAAAGCTACTTCTATGATGCTTGGAACATAACCGATACATACACATGTGTTTGGGTTACATTCTTACAGGGTGATGCACTAGCAGAGTTGTTTAAGTCATGCTAACCAATGTTATATCATTGTGACGTAAACACCTTCATTGGGGTGACTGCATGGTGTTAAAGGTGGAAAAATAGAAAAAAACAGCTAGCAATGCAATGCCACTATCAGCAGATAGCATCACTGGCTGTTTGCACTGGGTTGCCAATAGCGGCTCTTGGTGCATTGGGCTGACACAGCTGATAAAAGAAAAGTGCCACATGCTGGTAGCCACTGGATGTGGCATAATCAAGGATAAATATTATAGTTCCCTGGAAAAAGAGCTGGGAGATGTCCGCTAGCTAGAAAATATAGGGGAATAATCATCAGTGCTAGAATTTGCAACAATGATAAATCCTGGTAAATACTGTAGTTTATTTTATGATCACAGTAATTTACCATCTGTAAAAAAACAATTGGTCATTTACCTATTAGCCTATTAACTAAATATGGTGGATTTATAAATATCCCCCATAGAAATGATTCAGGGTCATTTACCATTTTAGCTTCTGTTCTCCTTTAATTTTGCTCCTATCTTCATATCTTATAAACAGTAAATCTTTTGTCTACATTATACTTCTCTTTAGTAATTACAGATCTCATTGCCCTTAGAGTTGATCCAGTGATGGTCTGTTCCCATTCATTATTTTATCAGTGGATTCTCACCTGGTTCTTGTATCCCATTTCAGGTAAGTTACACCTCACAGCCGCATCCTCCTCGTGCTGACATCCTGCTATACTTGCTTCCTTAAACTTACACTCAGTGAGGGATTTTTCTTGACCAGTGCACAGAACCTCGTTCATATGTATCAGACCTAGACCTGCATTAAAGGAAATATAGGATAAAATAAGAGTGTTTGTTGTATAAACATTTCATTCTTTCAGGTCATGGTATATCTGTAATATTCATTCATCCAGGTCATGGTATATCTGTAATATTCATTCATCCAGGTCATGGTATATCTGTAATATTCATTCATCCAGATCATGGTATATCTGTAATATTCTTCATCAGGTCATGGTAATATCTGTAATATCATTCCTCAGGTCATGTATATCTGTAATATTCATTCATCCAGATCATGGTATATCTGTAATATTCATCCCGGTCATGGTATATCTGTTAATATTCATTCATCCAGGTCATGGTATATCTGTAATATTCATTCATCCAGATCATGGTATATCTATAATATTCATTCATCCAGGTCATGGTATTCTGTAATATTCATTCATCCAGGTCCAGTATATCTGTAATATCATTCATCCAGTCATGGTAATCTGTATATCATTCATCCAGGTCATGGATATATCTGTAATATTCATTCATCCAGATCATGGTATATCTATAATATTCATTCATCCAGGTCATGGTATATCTGTAATATTCATTCATCCAGGTCCTGGTACTGTAATATTCATTCATCCAGGTCATGTAATCTGTAATATCCATCTTCAGTCATGTATATCTGTATATTCATTCATCCAGGTCTGGTATATCTAAAATTTCATCATCCAGATCATGGTATATCTATATATTCATTCATCCAGGTCATGGTATATCTTTTTATATTCATTCACCGATCATGGTATATCTATAATATTTATTCATCCAGGTCATGGATATCTGTAATATTCATTCATCCAGGTCATGTATATCTGTAATATTAATTCATCCAGATCATGGTATATCTATAAATATTCATTCATCCAGGTCATGGTATATCTGTAATATTCATTCATCCAGGTCATGGTATATCTGTAATATTCATTCATCCAGGTCATGCTATATAATTTTTTAAATATTCATTCATCCAGGTCATGGTATATCTGTAATATTCATTCATCCAGGTCAAGGTATATCTGTAACATTAATTCATTCAGGTCATGGTATATCTGTAATGTTCATTCATCCAGGTCATGGTATATCTGTTATATTATTCATCCAGTCATGGTATATCTTTGTAATATTCATTCTCAGGTCATGGTATATCTGTAATATTCATTCATCCAGGTCAGGGTATATCTGTTATTCATTCATCCAGGTCATGGTATATCTGTAATATTCATTCATACAGGTCATGGTATATCTGTAATATTCATTCATCCAGGTCATGGTTATCTGTAAAATCATTCATTAGGTCATGGTAATCTGTAATATTCATTCATCCAGGTCATGGTAATCTGTTATATTCATTCATCCAGGTCATGGATAATCTGTATATTCATTCATCCGGTCATGGTATATCTGTTATATTCATTATCCAGGTCATGGTATATCTGTAATATTCATTCATCCAGGTCATGGTATATCTGTTATATTCATTCCTTCAGGTCATGGTATATCTTTTATACATTCATCCAGTCATGGTATATCTGTTATATCATTCATCCAGGTCATGGTATATCGTATAATTCATTCATCCAGGTTGTGGTACATCTGTAAATTCATTCATTAGGTCTGGTATATCTTGTAATATTCATTCATCAGGTCATGGTATATCTGTTATATCATTCATCCAGGTCAAGGTATATCTGTAATATTCATTCACCCAGTCATGGTATATCTGTTTATTCATTTATCAGGTCATGAAATCTCTGTAATATCATTCATCCAGGTCATGGTATATCTGTAATATTCATTCATCATGGTAATCTGTATATTCATCATCCAGGTCATGGTATATCTGTAAAATTCATTCATCCAGGTCATGGTATATCTGTAATATCCATTCATCCAGGTCATGGTATATCTGTAATATTCATTCATCCAGGTCATGGTATATCTGTAATATTCATTCATCCAGGTCATGGTATATCTGTAATATTCATTCATCATGGTATATCTGTAAATTCATTTATCATCAGGTCTGGTATATCTGTAATATTCATTCATCCAGGTCATGGTATATCTGTAATATTCATTCATCATGGTATATCTGTAAGATTCATTTATCCAGGTCATGGTATATCTGTAATATACATTCATCCAGGTCATGGTATATCTGTAACATTCATTCATCAAGGTCATGGTATATCTGTAATATTCATTCATCCAGGTCATGGTATATCTGTTATATTCATTCATCCAGGTCAAGGTATATCTGTAATATTTATTCACCCAGGTCATGGTATATCTGTTATATTCATTTATCGGTCATGGAATATCGTAATATTCATTCATCCAGGTCATGGTATATCTGTTATATTCATTCATCATGGTATATCTGTAATTTCATTACATCCAGGTCATGTTATTCTGTAAAATTATTCATCCAGGTCATGGGTATCTGTAATATTCATTCATCCAGTTCATGGTATATCTGTATATCATTCATCCAGGTCATGGATATCTGTAATTTCATTCATCCAGGTCAGGGTTATCTGTAATATTCATTATCCAGGTCATGGTATATCTGTAATATTCATCATCCAGGTCATGGTATATCAGTGTAATATTCATTTCTCAGGGTAATCTGTAATATATGTCATATGCATCATCCAGGTCATGTGTATATCTGTATATTCCTTCTCCAGGTCTGGGATTCTGTAATATTCATTCATCCAGGTCATGGTATATCTGTAATATTCATCCATCTAGGTCATGGTATATCTGTAATATTCATCCATCCAGGTCATGGTATATCTGTAATATTCATTCATCCAGGTCATGGTATATCTGTAATATTCATTCATCCAGGTTATGGTATATCTGTAATATCCATTCATCCAGGTCATGGTATATCTGTAATATTCATTCATCCAGGTCATGGTATATCTGTAATATTCATTCATCCAGGTCCGTATATCTGTAATATCATTCCATCCAGTCATGGTATATCTGTAATATATCATTCATCCAGGTCATGGTAATATCTTGTAATATTCATTCATCCAGATCATGGTATATCTTAATATTCATTCATCAGGTCATGGTATATCTGTAATATTTCATTCATCCAGGTCTGGTTACCTGTAATATTCATTCATCCAGGTCATGTAATCTCTGTAATATCATCTTCATCTGTCATGGTATATCTGTATATTCATTCATCCAGGTCTGGTATATCTGTAATTTCATCATCCAGATCATGGTATATCTATATTTCATTCATCCAGGTCATGGTATATCTTTATATTCATTCACCGATCTGGTATATCTTAATATTATTCATCCAGGTCATGGATATCTGTATATTCATTCATCCAGGTCATGGTATATCTGTAATATTCATTCATCCAGATCATGGTATATCTATAAATATTCATTCATCCAGGTCATGGTATATCTGTAATATTCATTCATCCAGTCTGGTATATCTGTAATATTCATTCATCAGGTCATGTATATCTTAATATTCATTCATCCAGTCATGGTATATCTGTAATATTCATTCATCCAGGTCATGGTATATCTGTAATAATTCATTCAGTCATGGTATATCTGTAATTTTTCATTCATCCAGGTCATGGTATATCTGTATATTATTCATCCAGTCATGGTATATCTTTGTAATTATTCATATTCTCAGGTCATGGTATATCTGTAATATTCATTCATCCAGGTCATGGGTATATTCTGTTATTCATTCATCCAGGTCATGGTATATCTGTAATATTCATTCATCAGGTCATGGTATATCTGTAATATTCATTCATCCAGGTCATGGTCATATCTGTAATAATCCATTCATTTTAGGTCATGGTAATCTGTATATTCATTCATCCAGGTCATGGTAATCTGTTATATTCATTCATCCAGGTCATGGATATATCTGTATATTCATTCATCCGGTCATGGTATATCTGTTATATTCATTCATCCAGGTCATGGTATATCTGTAATATTCATTCATCCAGGTCATGGTATATCTGTTATATTCATTCTTCAGGTCATGGTATATCTTTTATACATTCATCCAGGTCATGGTATATCTGTTATATCATTCATCCGGTCATGGTATATCGTATAATTCATTCATCAGGTTGTGTACATCTGTAAATTCATTCATTAGGTCTGGTATATCTGTTATATTCATTCATCAGGTCATGGTATATCTGTTTATATCATTCATCCAGGTCAGGTATATCTGTAATATTCATTCACCCAGTCATGGTATATCTGTTATATTCTTTATCAGGTCATGAAATCTCTGTATATCATTCATCCAGGTCATGGTATATCTGTAATATTCATTCATCATGTAATCTGTATATTCATCATCCAGGTCATGGTATATCTGTAAAATTCATTCATCCAGGCATGGTATATCTGTAATATCATTCATCCAGGTCATGGTATATCTGTAATATTCATTCATCCAGGTCATGGTATACTTGTAAATATTCATTCATCCAGGTCATGGTATATCTGTAATATTCATTCATCATGGTATATCTGTAAATTCATTCTAATCCATCCAGGTCTGGTATATCTGTAATATTCATCATCCAGGTCATGGTATATCTGTAATATTCATTCATCATGGTATATCTGTAAGATTCATTTATCCAGGTCATGGTAATTCTTGTATATACATTCATCCAGGTCATGGTATATCTGTAAATTCTTCATCAGGTCATGGTATATCTGTAATATTCATCATCCAGGTCATGGTATATCTGTTATATCATTCATCAGGTCAAGGTATATCTGTAATATTTATTCACCAGGTCATGGTATATCTTTATATTCATTTATCCGGTCATGGAATATCGTAATATTCATTCATCCAGGTCATGGTATATCTGTTATATTCATTCATCATGGTATATCTGTATATTCATTACATCCAGGTCATGTTATCTAGTGTAAAATTAATTCATCCAGGTCATGGGTATATCTGTAATATTCATTCATCCAGTTCATGGTATATCTGTATATCATTCATCCAGGTCATGGTATATCTGTAATATTCATTCATCCAGGTCAGGGTATTCTGTAATATCATTATCCAGGTCATGGTATATCTTGTAATATTCATTCATCCAGGTCATGGTATATCTGTAATATTCATTCTCAGGGTAATCTGTATTACACCACCAGGTCATGTATATCTGTAATATTCATTCATCCAGGTCATGGATATCTGTAATATTCATTCATCATGTTCATGTATATCTGTAATATTCATTCATCCAGGTCATGGTATATCGTATATCATTCATCATGGTCTATCTGTAATATTCATTAATACAGGTATGGTATATCTGTAAAATTCATTCATCCAGGTCATGGTATATCTGTAATATTATTCATCCAGGTCATGGTATCTGTAATATTCATTCATCCAGGTCTGGTATATTCTGTAATATTTATTTATCATGGTATATCTGTAATATTCATTCATCCAGGTCATGGTATATCTGTATATTCATTCATCAGGTCAGGGTATCTGTAATATTCATCATCCAGGTCATGGTATATCTGTATAATTCATTCATCATCAGGCAGTATATCTGTAATATTCATTCATCATGGTATATCTGTAATATTCATCCATCCAGGTCATGGTATATCTGTAATATTCATTCACCCAGGTCATGGAATATCTGTAATATTCATTCATCAAGGTCATGGTATATCTATAATATTAATTCATCCAGGTAATGGTCTATCTGTAATATCCATCCATCCAGGTCATGGTATATCTGTAATATTCATCCATCCAGGTCATTGTCTATCTGTAATATTCATTCATCCAGGTCATGGTCTATCTGTAATATTCATTCATCCAGGTCATGGTATATCTGTAATATTAATTCATTCAGGTCATAGTATATCTGTAATATTCATTCATCCAGGTCATAGTATATCTGTAATATTCATTCATCCAGGTCGTGGTATATCTGTAATATTCATTCATTCAGATCATGGTATATCTTTTATATTCATTCATCCAGGTCATAGTATATCTGTAATATTCATTCATCCAGGTCATGGTATATATGTAATATACATTCATCCGGGTCATGGTATATCTGTAATATTCATTCATCCAGGTCATGGTATATCTGTAACATTCATTCATCCAGGTCATGGTATATCTGTAATATTCATTCATCCAGGACATGGTATATCTGTAATATTCATTCATCCAGGTCATGGTATATCTGTAACATTCATTCATCCAGGTCATGGTATATCTGTTATATTCATCAATCTAGGTCATGGTATATCTGTAATATTCATCCATTCAGGTCATGGTATATCTGCAACATTCATTCATCCAGGTCATGGTATATCTGTAATATTCATTCATCCAGGTCATGGTATATCTGTAATATCCATTCATCATGGTATATCTGTAATGTTCATTCATCCAGGTCATGGTATATCTGTAAAATTCATTCATCCAGGTCATGGTATATATGTAATATTCATTCATCAAGGTCATGGTATATCTGTAATGTTCATTCATCCAGGTCATGGTATATCTGTAATATTCATTCATCCAGGCCATGATATATCTGTAATATTCATTCATCCAGGTCATGGTATATCTGTAATATTCATTCATCTAGGTCATGGTATATCTGTTATATTCATTCATCCAGGTCATGGTATATCTGTAATTGTCAGGAAAGTGTGTAGTGACTTGGCAAGAATGGGTTAACTATTGGTATTAGTTCTTGCAAAGGGACAATAAAAATACCATTCCACCCTGGAACAGTCCTATTGTTTATATTACGATTAGTGAAGCTTGGAACCAGGTCTCCTTTTCCAGACAATGTGGGGCCGAACCGTGTATCTGGAATTCTCTCCAGCTAGGGGTCTGGTGGGGACTAAGAGGTCATTTTAAGGACAGTCATACATGTAAAATAAATGTATTTCGGTATTGGAATGTGTAAGACAGAAACCAATATTATATTTGTGAATGTAAAAGTATGCCCATTAATATGATACCCAACATGGAGCCCTTATTCCCTTGCCAAGGCGAGTTATTAATATCTTGGGAAATATGGATAACACACAGGTCATGTTTGGTATTGGAGGAATTGATAATTAATAAAGGAGAGGAATATGTGATCAATATCCCAATACAATGTACATATCTACATTTATAAGGAGTCTGCCTAACTGAGGGGGAATGAATGCTTTTGGCTAGTGGTAAATTTGGACATTCCTGGACACTCCCACCTCACGAGGAGGGCGTAGTTCAACAAATGGTTTAAAAGTCCTTGTAGCCCAAATAATGTTGTTCATACTTGGGGACATGCTAAAACGTGTGTATGGACCCAATGTTTCATCCTGCCCCAGGATACAGGACTTCTTCTAGTGAGTAGGGTCTGTGAATATTTTTTATATAACTGTTGTACTTATTGTATGTCATTTTTTATAACACCATCTTATTTTATTTTTGTATTATATGCACTGTCCACCTTTTGGAATATTAAATCTAAAATGTAATAAGTTTTGTCTTTGATGCTCTAAAAGAACTCAGTTAGCCTCTGATAAGTTTATATGTGTTTGAATGGAGTGTACAGTGTAAATGCTAATTAACTCTGTGACTGCTTGTGAAGGACTGATGCTAATTAACCAGTTAGTTGCTGGAGTGAATGGTGTAGTGTTAACCATTTAGCTGCCAGGACAGGGGTGTACATAGTCAGTGAGAGTCAAGAGGGTTTTTGGGGCATCTTTAAGGCCGTAACTTAAAGTGGTGGCAGCGAATACCGATTAATTAGTCAGATCACGTACCCAGGGAACTGGCGTTCGTGACAGTAATATTCATTCATCCAGGTCATGGTATATCTGTAATATTCATTCATCATGGTATATCTGTAATATTTATTCATCCAGGTCATGGTATATCTGTAATATTCATTCATCCAGGTCATGGTATATCTGTAATATTCATTCAACATGGTATATCTGTAATATTAATTCATTCAGGTCATGGTATATCTGTAATATTCATTCATTCAGGTCATGGTATATTTGTAATATTCATTCATCCAGGTCATGGTCTATCTGTAATATTCATTCATCCAGGTCATGGTATATCTGTAATATTCATTCATCCAGGTCATGGTATATCTGTTATATTCATTCATCCAGGTCATGGTATATCTGTAATATTCATTCATCCAGGTCATGGTATATCTGTAATATTCATTCATCATGGTATATCTGTAATATTCATTCATCCAGGTCATGGTATATCTGTAAAATTCATTCATCCAAGTCATGGTATATCTGTAATATTCATTCATCCAGGTCATGGTATATCTGTAATATTCATTTATCCAGGTCATGGTATATCTGTAATATTCATTCATCCAGGTCATGGTATATCTGTAATATTCATCCAGGTCATGGTATGTCTGTTTTATTCATTCAACCAGGTCATGGTCTATCTGTACTATTCATTCATCCAGGTCATGGTATATCTATAATATTAATTCATCCAGGTCATGGTCTATCTGTAATATCCATCCATCCAGGTCATGGTATATCTGTAATATTCATCCATCCAGGTCATGGTCTATCTGTAATATTCATTCAACCAGGTCATGGTCTATCTGTAATATTCATTCATCCAGGTCATGGTATATCTGTAATATTCATTCATCCAGGTCATGGTCTATCTGTAATATTCATCCATCCAGGTCATGGTATATCTGTAATATTCATTCATCCAGGTCATGGTCTATCTGTAATATTCATCCATCCAGGTCATGGTCTATCTGTAATATTCATTCATCCAGGTCATGGTATATCTGTAATATTCATCCATCCAGGTCATGGTATATCTGTAACATTTATTCATTCAGGTCATGGTATATCTGTAATATTCATTAATCCAGGTCATGGTATATCTGTAATTTTCATTCATCCAGGTCATGGTATATCTTCCAGAAACAAAATGTAGACGAGCCACAAGCAGCAAGTGTGAACTGCAGCAATTTTAATGTGTACAAATCGACATATTTCGGAGCCAACTGCTCCTTTATCAAGCAGATATCTGTTGTATTTCGTTATATCAACTGGACTTGTGTAGTTCTTGAAGACATTTGGCTAGCCATCCAACATGATTTCTCCATTGAAAAATTACTAAAAGCCCAGTTCATCTAATTGAATACCTTCATCTTAACCTTATTGTAGTAAATGAGCAATTCCTGTTAGATTTTGGTTTATCTGGACACCCCCTTAACAACCCCATATTTTTTTTAATTGATTGCTCCACGTAGCAGTGCCAAGAGGAGGTAGGAGACCACAGTCTTTTAGGTATCAGAACAGCAAGACATTATGAATATATATAGAACATTTAAAAAATAATAAAATAACAGGGCATTTCAATGGGAACAGAATTGAAAAAAAGGAGCTGATGCAAAAATAAATGTTTCCAACTGATTTTTTAAAAAAATCATTTAAGATTTCTGCCTGATGTCTCCTGCAGAGCCATCTAGTTTATCGTTTTCGGTTAATTATTGGGCTGCAGTAACAAGCACATCATTTACGTTGTATTTACATAAGTGTTTTACTGACACTATCTATCTGTTGTATTCAATTAGATCAACTGGACTTGAAATGTAGTTCTTGAAGACGTTTCGCTAGTCATCCGACTGGCTTTCTCAATTCAGAATGACTTGTACAAGAATCTGATGGCAATATTGCCACAGATTCTTGTACAAGTCATTCTGAATTGAGAAAGCCAGTCGGATGACTAGCGAAACGTCTTCAAGAACTACATTTCAAGTCCAGTTGATCTAATTGAATACAACAGATATACCATGACCTGGATGAATGAGAACATTCACAAGCATACTGACACTATCTTGTGCATTAATGTTATGATTTATTAAACAAAGCTTCCTTGTTTACGTGCAACAGAAAACAATAAAGCATACAGAATTTTCTCACCTTGACCCAATTGGCTTTCAACAATAGCTTCCTTAGCTGATCCATAACCTAGTTCTCGGCAAACCACACTGGCCGAAATAAGGTTCCACTTGTCATCACAAACTGTTCCCCACTTTCCATTCCTTAGAACCTCCACTCTTCCCTCTCCAGCATGAGTGCCTGATCTGAGCCTTACGAGTGGTTCCTACAAATAAGCAGAGTACAAAATGCACCTTTAAAATGTTGCCTAATATGTGACTCTAATGTATGACATGAAATGTAAGCACCTACAACTAAAGCTAGTTAAAGTACATGTGGAAAATGAAATATATTATGTGCCACCAAAAGGTATACAATATATACACCACTTTACATATTACTAACCAGGTATTTAAAGGGCATGTCCACCCCCAAAACTATAATCCCCCCCACTACTGGCCCCATTGTGTAGTGTAGTTTAATCCTTACCTCACATCCCAGCTCCATCTGGTTCTCCTGTAGTCCCCCCCAAAGTCCCAAAAACTGCCCACCAGGAGGATAGCAGAGTCCATATAGGACTCTGCCTCCTACCTGGCCTCCTGGAGAAGTTAAGTTTGGCCTGCGTACTGCAGCCCTTCCCCCTCCCCTCCCCCCCCCTCTCCCTCCTCTCCCTCCGATTAGGATTCCCTCCCCCTAGTGTAAATCCTTTCTGATAATAATCCCCCTGTCCCCCAGCCCCAACGCTACTGTTTATTTTATTAGAAAGTGCCCCAAACATTACTTACCTCCCCCTCTTTCTCCACCGCACTGAATGACCAGCAGCCACGTCGTGATTGGCTGCTGCTCAGCCCAATCACAGACGCGACTGGCGGTCCCACCCCTCTGCTTGCATTTTCTCGCAAGCAGAGGCTGGCAGTGCGGGGAGGAAAGAGGGAGGGGAGGTAAGTAAAGTTTGGGGAACTTTCTAATAAAATAAATATAGCGGTTGGGGCTGGGGGGACAGGGGGATTGTTATAGCAAAAGTTTATTTCAAGGGTGGACATACCCTTTAAGAATAATTATTGCTCCTTCCCCTGCAGCCTCCTTTGCACATGCTTAAGTCCCTAAAAGCGCATTGAGCCATTGAGCAGGCAGGGGGAAGAGGCATCAACCTCTGCTAGAAAGGAAGAGAAAAGGGGGGGCAGAACTTTTATAGGTTATCTGGATAAAAACCCTATAATTTCCCCCGAAGGTTGAAATTAAGATCCTACATGATACTAGAAAATAAATGGTTAAAATGTATTATTTTACCAAACAAATGGAATATAGAATGTTTATAGAATATACAAGCTCGGAATATCTGCGTTGACATCTTACCATCGCCCTAAAGGCTTTCTTGAAGTTATTTCCACTCCCATCACTAATAGTAGGTGGAGCAACACATTTTGCTATTGCATGCATTCCATTCCTACAAACTGGCTGTAGATTGTTTGGTGAAACTTGAACTTTACAGTTGGACAGATGAGCCTCATTTCCTGTACAAGTAACTCGGTGGATCCAGAACATTTTCCGTTTACTTAGCGTTTTCAGCCTAGGAAACAGAAATCCACAATGACAATTCGCTACATTTATCATTTTCTTTAGTGTGGATAACAAATATATGCAAATAGAATATCCTTTATATTAAATATATAATATTTATATTAAACCCGATATTAGAGGAGACTTCTAAGTCATTTCCATGTTACTTGGCAGTTCTTACGTGAATGCCATACCATCTATTGCAATTTCAAATGGGAGAACATGTTCAGCTTTCTTTAAAATATTCACTCAGTGTGACTGATCAGTAAATTCTTGACATAAGTCAAGCATTGCTTGGTATTGTAATGCAGGGTTATATGCAGCTATAATTACCACCAGTCACACAACTTTATTTGACAGGCTGTCCAATTTGACAGGAGAAGTATGGAAGATGATTCTTTTAAATACCACCACTACACATAAAATAAGGCTGATTAGAAGTTATTCTCCTGAATGGTAAAAACCAGTACATGAGACAGTTTGGCCCCGCCATTATGATGGTAATGATTACAAACCCATTACATGAAGGGTTTTTTAAAAACATTCAGTTATAGATAAAATAGGGGAACACACTATCATTCTGGCTGTTTGATTATTGAATCAAACAATATTGATGCCCAATCCTCGGGCCATATTTGGCACATTTGAAAAAAGATCCATCACACATCAAACAGGACATGGTAATATGCAGTTCTTGGCAGATCAGAGGTGGTTCTAGCCCTTAGCTGTACCTGGTTGGCACCCCTGCTTAACTCAATACTCGGAACTAGGCTTATCTACAGAACTGTGAAAATGTTTGTATCTTGAAATCCTGGGTATTCAGTGGTACATGACGATTATCTACAGAACTTACAGCTTTAGGGATTGTATCTCATGATAATGGTGGAGAAACACCTTCTTATAACAGAAGGCATCTTGCAGTCTCATGCTATATGAATAGCATTGCCCAAAATCCTAAGAAACAAGACGTCATTTCTTACTCCCATGTTCCCCAGAGTAAGGGGCGGAGGGTATGCAAAATACTCCTTTATGTCCCTTAGCTATGCATGTGTCCAGAACCACTGGCTAATAGCATGCAATATACCTTAATATATAGAGCCAATCATCTTACCTGCAGACCCGACGTGTTTCCTCTTGTTAGATCGCGTCAGTGCAAGATACAGATTCATGGCTCTATGGTGTAGGACTTGGGCGTACAGTAGAAAAGGCAGCTAGAAAGCTTAGGAAAGCTTAGCACGTTGTGTCTGCAGGTCAGATGATGTGGCTCTATATATTAAGCTATATTGCATGTTATTAGCCATTGGTTCTGGACACATGCATAAGCTTAGGGACATAAAGGAGTATTTTGCATATCTCTGCCCCTTATTCTGGGGAACATGGGAGTAAGAAATTACTTCTTGTTTGTTATGTTTTGTGGGCAATGCTATTCATATAGCATGAGACTTCAAGATGCCTTCTGTGAAGGGCTTTTGGCCCCTCTCTCCCTAAGCTTTCTAACTGCCTTTTCTACTGTACACCCAAGTCCCACACCATAGAGCCATGAATGTATCTTGCACTGATGAGATCTAACAATATCGAAAACACGTTGTGTCTGCAGGTCAGACGATTGGCTCTATATATTAAGATATATTGCATGTTTTTAGCCAGCGGTTCTGGACATCATGCATAAGCTAAGTATTGCATATATCCACCAATATGGGAGTAAGAAATTACTTCTTGTTTCTTAGGTTTTGTGGGCAATGCTATTCATATAGCATGAGACTGCAAGATGCCTTCTGTTATAAGAAGGTGTTTCTCTTATAAGTTTCTGTTATAAGAAGGTGTTTTGCATATCTCCACCCCTTACTCTGGGGAATATGGGAGTAAGAAATTACTTTGTTGTTTCATAGGTTTTGTGGACATTGTTATTCATATAGCATAGACTGCAAGATGCCTTCTGTTATAAGAAGGTGTTTCTCTATTTTTATGCTCAGTGAATGGCTTTTTGCTCCTTTTGGCCCCTCTCTCCCTAAGCTTTCTAGCTGCCTTTTCTATTTCGTGATAAGAAACACAAGTTAAGGACCTGACTCTTTTATGTCATAGGAATGTTCCACCTCTTGGGTTTTACAGTTTGTCCTTTCGGTAAGGTTAATGGGAGCGGGTTAACATTATCTTAATTACCTTGATTTGGGGACTTTCATCTTCAAATTCCATATTTTCCTTTAAAAAAATATAAAAGCACAGTTAATTGGTTAATTGGCACATGATTCATATAAACCGGATAGTAAAGCGTGTCTTTTTAAATGATTAACACATTTAGCGGTTCACACTGAGTACGTCATATTCCCAAACTAGAAATGGACACAAAACCGAACTCGAGTTTGAGCTGAAATTTATGAGTTTGGACGAACTCAAACTATTCAGACTAGTTATTTTCGTTAATTATCGTAAATTTGATAATTATTGAATTTACGGACCGTTCACTAACCCTAGAATGTATCGTTCGCTAACCCTCAAAAGTATCGTTCATTTTTGGTAACTCTCGAAAGTATTGTTCATTTTTGGTAACCCTTGAATGTATGGATCGTTTATCGCTAACCCTCGAATGTATTGTTCGCTAACCCTCAAAAGTATTGTTTGTTTTTGGTAATCCTCAAAGAATCGTTTGATTCTGGTAACCCTCGAATTTATGGTTCTATGGACCGTAACCCTCGTATGTAGCTTGCGCAAAACCTGACAATTGCCCGCTCTTGTTTATCAAATATTTAAAGAAGTTTTGGTGAAAGTGACATGCTCCCCAGACTATTTCCCAGGTGCAACCGCCATTTACAGTAAGTTACCATTGTTAGTTTAGCTGTAAATCATCTAGACTTTTTGAACGATCATTCTTCCATTGACTTTAATGGGTCTGAATTCGAACTTTTAAGCTGTTACTGAAGTTCGAAAGTTTCAAAAACAGACCAAACTTTAAGAAGTTTGGCCATCTCTATGCCAAACCTTCACATATTATCCCTAATTATGTCCCAGTAACATTTGTCTCTATGCAGCACCTCCGTGTTCTTGTTGGGTCTTTAGCAGGTATTTGACATAAATAAAGGTCCATTTATAATACATTATGGGTACAGTGGGTCCATGTTTTTTCTACAGAATGTAAGGCAGCATAGATCCCAACTAGGGTCTAGGAAAACATACACATGTATTCTCCGGGCCGGATAACATTGCCCTTTATCTGTTGAATTGTGTTGTTGTTTTTACAGTTTTAGACAGAACTAAGTTTTCTTGATGCCCAGGGACCCATTTTCCTTTTCAAATAATATTTTTATCTCTTCAAAAACTATTCCCAGTGTTCTTATAGGTAATGTGTTTTTCCCTTACGTCAACTATCATTGCACCTATGGTATATTCATTCTAAAGCATCTCATTCACACTCCACAATAAATGTCATTTTCAGGTCCTATTGATTAATATTGACTATCAGTGTGCCTGATGATTAATATCATTTCTGTACACTATAGAACAAAGCAAAACTTGGGATTGCACTAGTATGGGACCCTTTGTATTATTTAAGGCAATCACGCAGATTTCCTAGGCTATTTGCCAATGTACATAGTGTTTCCAATCAGTTCTTGTAGCCACACTGTGCTGCATATTGGTTTGATATTTATGGCGGTGTGTGGTTCTTGAATGCACATTTGTCATTTATACTAGCTTTGAAAATGTGTTCTTGTGCATGAGCGTTATTAACAGGCTTCTATATCTCTAGACTGATTCACCATTGGAATCATTACAGTGCCATAGGGATCTCTTTATAATTGAGATGCACAGTGTGTGTTTACTTGGTTATCCGCTTATGTTCAAAAGGAGGAGAAGTATTTGTAGATAAACAGCAATCCTGGACATACTGTTTGCAAATTGTCTGTTCTACCGACAATAAAGGCAGCTTCAATATAGGTAAAAGGCTGTAGATGGCAATCCATCCTTCACTTTAAACTACTGGCATGGCAATTCAGCAGAGCCCAGTCAATCTCTTAAGGGGTTGTGATAATTCATACATGTTTTCATGAAGTTTCTCGGAACATTGAAACGGTTTTCTCAACATATTTGTTAGAGAACCACAATGAGAAAACAACAGTGTTTATGTTTTTAATCCCTTGTACAGTAATATTTCTGGTTCCCTTGTTCCTCTCGTTGACTTGACTTATTACAAAGTCAAGTGCTTGTACTCTTAAAGTTGTAAGGGTAATAGCTGCTGCTTCTGCTTAAAAATATTTCATTCAATAAGAGGGGAACAGTTTTGCTTTTGCTGTTAATCTGAATCTGGGACCAATCAGATGTTGTCAAACTGTATTAAATATGCCTGTTTCCTGATGTGGTAGAACCATTTTCTCCCTCATTTGAGAACTTCAGGCAGGCAAGAAACTTTCTTATTAATTAAAAACATTAATATGTATTTAGTTTTCCCTAACATTTAATTAAATGAGTATTAATATTTAAGACACCTGATATTTCATTTATTGCAGTGATGAACAAGTTAAATGTTAATTGTTGTCAAAAAGCCAATTCTTGTCAGAATGCAAAACCACGGATTAAAATAACATTTCTCCTGTAAATCCACAGATGTGCTGATCAGAGGAATATTAATTCATTTGTGCGTTGGTCTTACATTGAAATGAGGGTTGTGATATTACGAAATGTACAAGGAGAATAAGACATTGCAAAGTCCAACTCTTTATAATCTCCTACTCATCTCTCTTATTGGCTTTAGCATTCTAAGGATAAATCAGTAAGAAGGGATAAATGCAGAGGTGGATAACCCACATGGCAACCCAAGGAGGCCATACACTTAGCAGTATAATCAGACGATGACCAATTGTACTGCTGATATTTTATATCATGAAAGAGGAAGACTTCTGTCTAAGTTTGTTGATGATCCCCATTCATGATACGATTATTGTCCAGTTATTGTACCATTATATTTGTATGTTATACCTTTTGTTTTGCATTGAAGTTGGTTTTGTTGTTAAACTCTAGGGGGTTCACAAGCAAAAAGGTGTATTTCATTAATTCCCAGCATATCCATATTAAGGATTAAAACAAGACCCTTAAATATACTGTACTAAAAGTCCTCCCCTGGGCTTGTAAGCAATGGGATGCACCGCCTTTGGGAGCATGTCGCCCCATACTTTGGCTTGTATCCTTATAGATGAAGGCTGGGTAAAAGGACTTTTGTGATCTGTACTTCCAGGTGTGAGGACCAAAAGTTTTGGGTTGTCACTTTTGGTACAGCATAATGGAATTTCAGCTTGTTCATTCCCAATTAATCAACATTGCAGTTCTTGTAAAGTTTTTTTCCCCATTTATACCTGTTCCATTTCGCAATTTCCTATCACAAGAACAGAACAGGGGTTTAGTCAAAGTTTCAAACTAATCACAAAATGTTCAATGGTGATGGCAATTTTTTTTTTTTGTAAAAACAAACTGTTGTTCATTTCAGTTTTAGAATAGAACACTAGGAATATAAAGAAATGAATGGAAAAGCCTCCTATAGCAAATGTTCCAACCCCCCAAATGGTCAAACAAATGTAGGAGGTAAAAGCAGCTTCATTCTTTAGTGGGGGGTGGCATGGGAGCTTGAAATAATAGGTTATAGCAGTACTCTTTCCTTTTTGGTGGATCCAATCATGTGATTGGTCCAAGCCAGGCATGTTTGACAAAGTTAAGCCAACTGACATTCGGGAATTACTGCATTGGACCATGTATGTGTGTTAGTGTGACACTTGCTGCATGGTCCTGTACCTAATAACTTTTAAAATTACCAATGAAAAAAATATTTCATACTAACTACAGTGTAAACAATATTCAGTGGAATAACTTTCACCGAATCACCAAGATGACTCTCCTATTCGTTTCATAATGAACTTGGGGATAACAACCTCACAGTAAAAAGCTGTTTTGATTGGTTTCTGCAGACTAATAGCTTAGGCAAACTGTTACACTTCGTATCAAATAACCCTGATGTTGTTTTGCAGAGTTTCTGTTTTACACGTCTGTTCATTGCAGATCTTGGAAATGATTGGCTCATGGCAGATGCAACCAACTATCAATTGGAAACATTGGCACGGGTGCATGTGGTATAAGCCCAGATATTGCCAAAACCTAGAATGGAACTCAATTCAGACATATCTTGGTTGTTTGCTCAGTATTTTACAAAACAAATATAAAATAGAACAGCACCTGTACATATACAGGGAACAGGTTTTGTTCCGTTTATTTTATTGAAAAGCCAATTGTTATGAACACAATAGAGGGGAACACACAGCTCCTCTTACCTCTGAAGGGGGCTCTTATGGTACTGCTAATGTATACATTGACGGCCAGGGAATGCTTCTAATCAAGCAAACCATAGAGAGTGCATGTCATTTTCCAAATCTGACTCCTCTAAATGATATGCTTGGAGCTGCTTTCCTTGTAATGACAGATTACTAAACTTGGAATCATTTCATACAAACTGAACCATATTTATTAGACACCACTCAACTGAAAGGTCGAGTAGAAACTAAATGCAGTGGGTTTATATTGAGCTGTCACAAAACAGAATGATGTCAAGTGAATTTACAATTCCGATGCATATACTGATATTTAAAATACACACATTAGGTTTCCTTTCTAGTATTAAGGCAGGTGACTAATAAATGCTATTAAAATGCCAGAAAATGACCTTTCATATCTCTGTAGTGCTAGCCCGTATTCTAGGATTTCCAAACATCAATGACCCAGGCAATAACAGGTTATCAACCTATCAGGGGCCGCAGCAATTACACAGAACTGAATTAGAGCCATTAAGGGGCAGGACTTCTTTCTGTGATACCTCCCTCATTCATGAAATGGACAATTATACTCTGCAGGATATACTGTACTGAAATAGATATTAAGGGTAGAGCTGATGTGGAGTACTGTGTGCAGTCTATTATACACAGTAAGAACAGGAGGTGCTACTTATAAACTTTAAAAGTCTGGAAATATGAAATGAAGTGACTCTAAAATAAATGTTGACCAGGCTATAGAGTTTACCACAGTTTTACCAAATGGATGGGGAGATCAGGGAGAAACACCCTATAAAAATGTTGAGCTATTATCCTCCCTTGGGCTGAATACACTTGATGATAAAGTTGGTCATGTAGTGATTTGGGTGTTGTAGGCTGGGTACATAACATATGGTAAGATAGAAGCATCCCAATAGGCTAGCGAATGGTTGGCCAGGACGAATCACTGTCGGCCACAGCTGGCAGTTTTCCGCAACAGATTGTTCGGTTCCATAGAAGGCCGTGTGATCAGTCTGATTTACCGGCATATACAATCGTCCGTATGTCCGAGGTCGCATTAGTCGTGGCCGGACAAAAAACACTTCTGATTTTGCAGATAACTGACCCGGAAATATTGTGCAGCCCACTGTGTGTAGCCAGCCTGAAACATGGATCAGGTTCAGCTGTATATGTATAAATCATATAAAGCTTTTAGTGATTTAGCCCAAGTGTTTTCACTCAGTTACCTTGTTCTGCCTTGTACCCTGAGCTGATCCCCTAAACAAACTGTGGGTTTGAGCTGCTATACAGAACTCTAAACAACCTTGTACTTGCCTAAACTACAATCCATTCATGTGCCCCTTCTGCAGCTGTGTATAGAGAAGATAACAGGTGGTGCAGCTGCATGGAAGGATGGGTAAAAGGGAAGGGATAAAGTCCATACTACAGTCAAGTTGTAAATGTGGCGTTTCAGGAAAATGAGGAATACGTTTGGCTATAGTAATCTGTATTCAGCTTATTGTTTAAACTGGATGTTCTTTCAACCGAATTTTCTCTATTTAATGATTATCTTGTACAGCTCCATCTACAAACAGTTGTCTACACCTTTGGCACACCCTGCAGGATAGATTGCTGAGAAATAACCTTATATGTTATTGTAATGCCATGATTGCTTCCTGTTGGCAATGGAAAGTATTAATTAGAATGTTCAGGTTAAAATGTTCTGGTTGAGGAAAACGTGTAATATTACTACTTGGAATGTAACGTGAATTTAGGAAATCTAGGGAACTGAAAACCTCCACTGGCATTTTATTATTTACCATTTCCTTTAAGACTCAGTCCTCCTGCTATCTTCTTATTTCATCTTCTTCCACCATTATGTCCAGAGACCCACTATGGTGCAGGCAAAACAATTACCAATGGACTGCTGTGGTTTTTGATACATTTATATCTATTGAACCTTCATTTATGTGCCTGTATTATTTGCCTCTGGCCTATTTATGGAAAGAAAATGTATAATTATTTATGCTTTTTTTTTAACCTATTTAATTACTTGCCCATCTACCCTTGGCAGTATTCATGCTAATTACCAGCACAGTTGCTATTAAATAAGCCCCAATAATGTGTATGGACTATGCAATTGTGATATTTCAACCTACCTGCAGTAGGAAATCTAGATTGTCACTTTCATATTTAATGTACAAACCGAATGCTTTTAGCAATACCCTTTATACCCCGCTTGACTAATATCAAGTATTATAATTATATGGTTAAATAGTCGTATAATCACATGGCAGAACTGGATAATCCACAAAGTAAAAATGTCTGACTACGGTCCAGCTAACTTATTAGGGTCCAGCGACAGCAGCTAAAACATTAATATGGTCCATACATAAACGTAAATAGCCACATACAGCAATTCACTCCCTACCTAGGACCCAAAAAGGGATACGTTCCAACCAATGTTCATTCTTTAGTGGGGGGTGGCATGGGAGCTTGAAATAATAGGTTATAGCAGTACTCTTTCCTTTTTGGTGGATCCAACCATGTGATTGGTCCAAGCCAGGCAGGTTTGACAAAGTTAAGCCAACTGACATTCGGGAATTACTGCATTGGACCATGTATGTGTGTTAGTGTGACACTTGCTCCATGGTCATGTACCTAAATCACCGAATCACCAAGATGACTCCTATTCGTTTCATAATGAACTTGGGGATAACAACCTCACAGTAAAAAGCTGTTTTGATTGGTTTCTGCAGACTAATAGCTCAGGCAAACTGTTACACTTCGTATCAAATAACCCTGATGTTGTTTTGCAGAGTTTCTGTTTTACACGTCTGTTCATTGCAGATCTTGGAAATGATTGGCTCATGGCAGATGCAACCAACTATCAATTGGAAACATTGGCACGGGTGCATGTGGTATAAGCCCAGATATTGCCAAAACCTAGAATGGAAACTCAATTCAGACATATCTTGGTTGTTTGCTGCAGTATTTTTACAAAACAAATATAAAAATAGAACAGCACCTGTACAATATACAGGGAACAGGTTTTGTTCCGTTTATTTTATTGAAAAGCCAATTGTTATGAACACAATAGAGGGGAACACACAGCTCCTCTTATCCTCTGAAGGGGGCTCTTATGGTACTGCTAATGTATACAGTGACGGCCAGGGAATGCTTCTAATTACAGCAAACCATAGAGAGTGCATGTCATTTTCCAAATCTGACTCCTCTAAATGATATGCTTGGAGCTGCTTTCCTTGTAATGACAGATTACTAAACTTGGAATCATTTCATACAACTGAACCATATTTCAGCAATTCACACCCTACACACATTTTAAATACAGCAATTCCCACCCTACCTAGGACCCTAAATGGTTACCTTCCAACTCTGCTGAATCAACTGTAGCTTTCACTATATATTAAAATTACAACTGGAACAGCTGTGCTAAACAATCAGCCAATGTAAAATGGTGGATCAGAATTCATTAATCAAAATATCATTGAATGAGTTATTACCTGTAAAACCTGTCATTAGGTTGGATTTCCCCAGGGAACCCCAGCATGCCACACACCACCCGGCTATTGTCCATGGTCCAGTTGAGATCGCATACTTGTCTCCATCTGCCTTGATGTTTGACTTCCACTATACCTTCAGTGATTGGAACACTGGCTTTGGTACGGGCTAGGATGGGCTTTATACGAACTTCTTCAATCTTCTTTGTGTACTTAAAAAAGTAAACAGTAAAAATAGAAAATTTAACAAGAACTTCCCATCAAGGAACCTTTCCGGCTCAATTTTTGATGTGGTAGAATGATATAAATGATATACAGTATATAAATAATATATAACTAAACTTAATATATTTGCTGGATTAAAATAGTAGTCTAGTAGAATGGATTTCAAAGCAAGTCTACAAGAGAGCACTTCTTCTGCATGCTGATTTGTAAGTTACCATATTGAGTCAAAGCTAAACATATAAGGGTTTCATTGATCAATAAAGAAACATCGAGGGAGATTCAATAAAAGTTCTTATCGTTTAAAATGGTGCTAATTTTGCCCCAACCAATCAAATCTTATTTAACATTTGAAAGCTAACATCTGATTAGTTGGGGCAAAATTAGCACCATTTTAAACGATAAGAACTTTTATTGAATAACCCTGATAGTATTGGAAGTTGAATAAAGACATATGTCCATCGAGCCCAACCTTTATACCCTACTCATGATCTCTACCATGTATAAGTCATTGGGAGTCCTACACATACAAATACCCATATTGTTAGATATTAGCATAATAAGGTAAGTAATTGCAGCAAACTGTGAGCATTATGAAACAACTAAACAACATTACAAACTAGACATTATGTTAATAACCATAAATACATGTTTGCAGTTATGTTTATTACATGAGAGTTTCAATATACAATAGATTTCACAACATGTTTTCTGACAATTTCACCTGCACGCAACACTTATTGTGGATATCAGAGTCACGTTGGCAGGACCATGTCCCAACTGAAATGTTTCTCAAGAAAAGATATATAGATAGATTAGACAGACAGACAGATAGATAGATAGATATATAGATAGATCAACTAGAACAATCTATAACTAGAAAGGGAAAGTTTAAAGGACAACAATACCCCAAAAAACAACATCTCCCCCATTACATGTCCACACTTCCAGCAGCTGAAATCGCTTACTCTCATTTACAACCATGCTGCCTTCCCTTAGATATCACACAGCAAAGATGAGTGCTAAAAGCCTGCCTCCTAGACGGCCCAGGGCCATGATTAACATATCACTTATCATTGGCTGGTGGGAATGTCTGTTACAACCTCTCTCCTCCTCCTCTGCCAGTCAAACAAACTTGAACTGTTCGGTTGCTAGGATACAACCTACATAATCAAGCTGATGAAGGATGGGCGGAGTAGTGTTTTCTCACTGCTAGTTTTGAGTGACAGTTACAGGCAAACAGAATTGTTACACCCCCTTCACAGTGTGGCTAATTGAAGGCAGAGAGAAGATCGAAATCAGGAAAAAAACATATAGGGAGGGCTACATACCTTTACACTTTTGATAGCAGTTTTAAAAAAAAATGCATTGAGGCAATACAGTTATCCTTTAAGTTTAAACTTTGAATTTGGCTTGAAGGGAATGGGGAAGGGGATGTGTGTGTTTGTGCTGCAGATTTTAAAACTCAATAATGGCAATGATGAGGACATTGTTGTTTTTTACTTACTATTTAAATATGGCTTTCATGTGAATGAATGGGTAGGTCAGTTGGTGTGTGTACTCGTGTGAGGTTGGGGGATAAAAGACTAACTTTTTGATGATTGGTCAAACGTAGTTTTTTTTTTACTATAGTTACACTTAAAGCATGGCTGCCACAGAAATGGATAAGTAGATCAGTAGGTGTGTATACCTGTGTCAGGTTGGAAGTTAAAAAAAACTAACTTTTTAATTGTATTAGTCAAAATTTGTTTTTGACTATAGTTACCCTTTAATTATGGCTGCCACAGAAATGGAAGGCTAGGTCAGTAGGTGAGTGTAACTGGGTCTGGTTATGGGGGTATGTCTTTTTTGTGCTTACAACCATAAAGCTAACTTTTATTGTGTATATATCAAAATTAGTTTTTTTTAACTTTATTTACTCTTTAAGTATGGCTGCCACAGGAATAGAAGAGTAGGTCAGTAGGTGTGTGTACATGAGTGAGGTTGGAAGTATGTGTTTTTGCATGTTTGACCATATAACTTTTATTGATGATTGATCAAAATTAGTTTTTTGACTATAGTTACCCTTTAATTATGGCTTCCACAGAAATGGAATCCTAGGTCAGTAGGTGAGTGTAACTGGGTCTGGTTATGGGGGTATGCCTTTTTTGTGTTTACAACCATAAAGCTAACTTTTATTGAGTATATATCAAAATTAGTTTTTTTTTACTTTATTTACCCTTTAAGTATGGCTGCCACATGAATAGAAGAGTAGGTCAGTAGGTGTGTGTACATGAGTGAGGTTGGGGGTATGTGTTTTTGCATGTATGACCATATAACTTTTATTGATGATTGATCAAAATGAGTTTTTTGACTATAGTTACCCTTTAAGTATGGCTTTCATGGGAATGGAAATATGCGTCAGTAGGTGGGTGTCTGTTTTGGGGGGTTGGGAGTATCAGCGTTTCTGTTTAGGACCATGAAACAAACAGTTTTGATCTCATGACCCTTAAACCTCATAATATTCACATTTGAGGATTGTTACCATTACAGTATTTGTGAAAAAAATTCCCAAAATGCTGAAACTCGATAGCGCAGTAACACTTCCGCAGATTCCTTAGCTAGGTAATAGCTTCTCCTATATGTACCGAATTTCATGTCTCTAGCATAAAAACTGTGGGAGGAGATACAGTCCAAAAAAGCAGAAGAAGAAAACAGAAGAAGAAAAAGAAGAAGAAATAGAAAGAACAGTAACTTGGCTCTTCAAGCCAAATTAATAACTATTTGGAGTTAACAGGGCAGCATTTTGAGTAGAATTAGCAGTATACAGGACCATGGACAGCTCATCCTGTTATTGGGATCTTGCAAAGAATAATGAAATATTCAGCTTTGTATATAGTCAGGGAGATTCAATAAAAGTTCTTATTGTTTAAAATGGTGCTAATTTAGCCCCAACCAATCAGATCTTATTTAACATTTGAAAGCTAACATCTGATTGGTTGGGGCAAAATTAGCACCATTTTTAACGATAAGAACTTATATTGAATCTCCCTGACTATTCTCACTATCTGTACACTAACAAGGAGATGTAATATCACTAACAGTAGCGTCTTACCTTTCCGCAATGAAATACCAGACGTAAACGCTGTTATGTTCGGGATTGTAGAAAGGTAAGATGCTGTGGTTAGTGAGGCTTTAAAGACCCCATACAATTCCGTGTTAAATTTCACGCTACAAGGTAGCAAAAAATGTTACAAAATTAGAATTGTATCGGGTGCGATCCAGGGGCAGAGTGAGAGTTGATTTTTCAGTATTAACAATTAATGCAGAGCTCTTGCTTCCTAAAACAAAGGATATATAGAAGGTGCTTTGTATTATATTCTCAGTACATGCAATGGAACATTGTCTATAATAATTTAAAGGGAAATGCCACATGAGCACATTCCAGAATTCTATTGTTATTCCTACAGCAGATTCGGAGAATGAGATAATTTCTAGGCTCTGCAGTTTGGTGCAGACAGTGACCGGACGGTGTAATGACAGCTATAGAGACACACGGTTTATTTCTCTGCTGTAAACCAAGGGGCGTGTTTGGTTTACATTTAAATATCACTGTCACTGGAACTCACCCTGTATTTAGCAGAATTACAGTCCCAGTAAAGGTCGCAGTTCTAGATCTTCTCATAAACAGACACAATGAGCACATTCCCTTGTATCCAGGATACAACTAAATTTCTACCTGCACAGCGATTGCCTGTCGCTTCTCTGATGGACGTAGTCGACTTGCAGAACAAAGGATTCCAACATCCTCGGAGTGTTTGCAGTCACTGACACCCCAACCATTAGATTCACACTCTGCTATTGAGCTCTCTGTGCCTGAACAGCGAACGTTATCCAACCAGATGGGCCCTGTAATGTAAATAAAGTCAACTACATATACACGTTTTAATGTTAAACAAAGGAAGTGGGTTGTTTTATTAAGACACCAAAGTGTTCCTGAACAAAAGGCTGTGTTTGATCTTGGAAAGTCTGCACAGTATTAGTACGGCACAGCACAGCGCAGCATTAGTAACACTGTTGGGCTTATTTAAAGAGGTGCAAAAATGTGCCCATGCTCTTAATCTGGATCAAATCAGATGCCATCTGTTGAATTTTTTAAGGACAATTATACCCCCCTCCCCCCCTTGCTCCTCTTCTTTCATAGCTGAGTAGTACCCTGGGTGAGAAGCTTAACCGCTAAGGCCTCACCCCTGGATAATTTACCTAGCAGCTGTAGTTTACTTACTTTAAAGGGTATCTCCACTCGTAAAAACAAAATTTTGACATTTAGTTTTATTAAAGAACAGGAGGTAAAGGAGCTGTGTCTTACCTCCCGTTCTTGAATATAACCTGCAGGAGCTGGGAGAGAAGGTAAGCTACTTACATAATTGCTCGCTCCTCCGCCGACTCCTCCTGACGGACTCTGTACTCTTTGTGCAAATGCGATGCGTTTGGAATATAGAGTCCATTAGGACCTGTGCGGCAGAGGAGCGAGCGATCGTGTAAGTACCTTATATTCTCTCCTGGCTCCTGCAGGTTTTATTGAAGAATGGGAGGTAAGACACAGCTCCTTTACCTCCTGTTCTTCAATAAAACTGAAAATCAAAATTTTGTTCTTACCAGTGGAGATACCCTTTAAGTTTCCCTCGATGTTCCCGCTCTCTTCTGCAGTACACGATGTAGCCAATGGGAACACACACTGCACAATAGCATGTCTTCCCATTGGCTACACTGCAAACTGGATTGTGGACTTGTAAGTATCATTTCTTACTCTGCAGCATATTTGGCAAGTTTAAGCAAAATGTTACTGAGGTTTTGGGGGGTCCTGCATAATATATAAAAATCATTTGAAGGGGTGGACATACCCTTTAAATTGCAGAGAGGCCAGTGATTGCGGCTCTTGGTAAATCCGGCCCTAATGATGTAGGTGTAATGGAGTCTTTGCTATTTTCACTTTCTCAGAAGGCAAATAAAAGGAGTTATTGGTAATTATTTCATTTTCATGGCGGCTCTTTTGGAAATGCCATCAGGTTCAATAAGGCCAAAACCAGTCAGTAGATTGTACTCTGATTCTCAGCTCATATAATGCTTAAAGCACGATACTCATGCTCCAATCCTTCCTCTAGACTGACCGCTCAAGGCTTCCGACTGGTCTTCCAGGCGAAAGGACTGTCAGTCATGGCAAATGCAGCCGTGTCCAACAGTTAGCCACGACCACTATGGACCGCATGATCAGCTGTGGTTTTTCGACACGCTCAATCGTGTCCAATTTGGACGAACAAACAACCGACAGTTGGTCGCGGCCGCAAGAAGAACCCATATAATAATTCAGCCCAATTGAAACACTGAAATGCCGGTTGGATGGGCCAAATTATTGCATGGTGTGTACCCAGCTTTAAAAGCCCAACATATAACTTGGAATTCACTAAAGGGCTGTCTGGTAAACATGGTAACTGTCTCTACGTGTTGGCGCTCCTGTAATATCATGGATTGTATATTAGTAGTTACCTTAGATTTCTGGGGTCTGGTATAAAGAATCTCGGAATGCAGCCTTGTCTCTTTGTATGATTACAGTATTCTTTGACGGCTTGTATGATATTTATGTTTTATAGAAGATAGTTTAATTATCCTTAAATAAATTACATTTATTCTTATTCCACCCAGGGTGCCATGACACCAAGGGAGGGAAAGAAAGACATTTCTACTGATATTAAATGAATTAAATGGCCTATTAACTATCATAGTTGGAAGTCACCATGGTGTTTAATGTGGGTGTCCTATATCAATGTCAGTTTAACCAGTATAAGGCAAGAAAAACACATCTTTTCACACAAAAGTTTCCGATTTTTCTATGTGTGTAGCAAGGACAACATGACAAACAGCTGAATATAAAGGGCCAAATATAAATAAAAGCAGTAGGTTTGGGATATAATGGATAGCTTCCATACCGCATATAGAATATCAAAAGATGAAAATCTCAGATCCTGCTTTCATGAAACATTAAGACCAATGAAAGACGTTTTCCATGGTAACATTCTGCAACAAAAAAAAATCACTCATCGCTCAGAAATTTATAATCAAGCAAGGTGATTTTTTTTTATTTTGCAGATTTAAACATTGTGGTAATGCATTCTAAATGGGATAGCTAATGTAGTACCCAGGGTGAGGTGTGCTTAAGATGTTCTATACGGTCCCCTTGCTGCCTCCTCCATACTTGTGAAATTTGTCCAATGGTAAGCCCAGGCGCTATGAGATAGACTTTTTTCGAAAATCATCTACTTTCGATTTTCGATGATTGTCTACTTTCTATAAAAATTGAAAATTCGAAAGTAGACAATCATCTCCAGAGCTATCATCAAATAATCCTTAAAGGGCATCTCCACCCTTAGTAAAAACTTTTAATATATTGTAGAGCATTCCCTCCCACCCCAAACCGCTATATTGGCTCTTTGAAAATAGATTCCAAATTCTACTTACAGCTCCTCATTCCAGCGTCGCACTGGTCCGGCTCCCCTGCCTGCCCCAGAACTACAAGCAGGAGGCTGGACCTGCAGTCGTGGCTGAGAGGTAACCAATCACAACCATGGCTGCCAGCAATACAGAATGCCGCAGGAGTGAGAATCTTTAAAGGGACACTATACTGACAAAATGACTTTGCCTCATCTTAATCTATAATTGATTACATGTAAGTAGCACTTGCGTGTGTTGCTGCATGCCTTCAATCCAGCACACGTTTTGTTTAGGGGCAGTATCCCCCCTCCTTCTTTTAACCACTCCCACTTCCATCCAACCTGACTTTTCCCCCACAAACCAACTGTCAAGCCTGCATACAACATACAGCATTCCAACTGTTAAAATTCTGTCCCCATTCCAGCTACAGTAAAACTACTCACAGAAGAATAGTTTTCGAGAGCAAGGAACTTGATTGACAGCTGAAATATAAGAAGTTTTAGATTGGATATCTAAAGAAATAGGGAGCAGATCAACAAAAAGATAATACAGTGGTGGTTGAGAAGAATTATACAGGGAGATTCAATAAAAGTTCTTATAGTTTAAAATAGTGCTAATTTTGCCCCAACCAATCAGATCTTATTTAACATTTGAAAGCTAACATCTGATTGGTTGGGGCAATATTAGCACCATTTTAGATGATAAGAACTTTTATTGAATAACCCTGATAGTTTTCAATTATGGTCTATTTAAAATAACCTACTTTACGGTATAGATGCCCTTTAAGTAGATTTTGGAATCTATTTTTAACAATGTAGCAGTTGGGGGTGGGAGGGCATGTCCTACATTATACCTAATGCTTTTTACACTGCATGAAGGAGAGTCATGGAGGGATCGGGAGGGAGGGGGGGAAGGGATCCCCTGCGCATGTCAGAATCAACTGTGAGGACACAACAGAGGCAGCAACATTTTGGACAGGAAGACAGTCCTACCTTTCAGTTTCCTGGACTTTGAAGAGGCATTACAGGAGAACCATAAGGAGCAGGCATGTAAGTTAAGGAGGTAAGGTTTTTTTTCAAATTATACAGTGGGGCCAGTAGTGGGTTAAATTTTTGTTTGGGGGGTGGACATGCTCTTTAATGACAAATAGAACTTGCCCATTTACAAAACATTGCTTTTTACTTTTAATAATGATCTCGTGTGAAAACAATAGTCCATTTGCAAACTTAATTTTCTGATACTACGTTTCATTCCCCAAAAAAATGTTAATCAAATGGAATTAAATAAAATGGCTGCTTTTATTTCGCAAATCAGTTTCCAAATTCCAATCTGAAATAATGAATTTTATTAGCTTTTCCCAGGTGTAAAATCCTATATAATATTGGGTTATAGTGGATTTAGCACTCATTGTACATAACACCAGTAACTGATGCAGTACTCTTTTAGTTATATTTTGTGCTACTTTGTATCAGTTAATTTATTGGGGGTATAAAACCTCATTTTCCCAACATTTCTTACCTGACCAAACTCCCACAATGCAGTAACCACCGAAAACTCAATACAGCATCATGGGAGCTTGGTCAGGTTAGAAGCACCATGTGGCAATATTCTGAGTGATACCGCTAAGAGCCCTCTATGTACCATGTATATCATGCAGTGTACAATATGAATCTATTAATCTTTATGTCCCACATTCTGTTTTTTAGATTCAGTTTTAGAAACAAACTGTATTATGTAGACAAGTTACATGTGGGGTGAAATGATGTATGTCCTAACATGGCTTAATGGTAAAACACAAGTTTAATATAAAATAGGACTGGGGTATAGAGTAGTACACTCTGTATAAACACACTAATTCATAATAAATCCAACAAATATCAGGCTGAATGACAGGTTTGGTACAATTTACATTGCTGCATCAATAAACATGGAAAGACTTTCCAAGAAGACAAATCCTGTAATATCAGCTGATAATTCTGTTTGTTCTTTATTAGAATGTTAACACACAGTACTGGGGCGCATGTTATAGTATAGTGAGGATCCTATTTCTGTGCAATCATCATATTAGTGCAAAGCAATTATTCTTTAAAAATCATCGCTGGATTTTCTATTGGTGTAAGTAATCATTGTGGTTTTCTTACCTTCACCTTGTCCATACTTGGCACTGTGAGCCCAGTTCATTGCCATCTCAAAACCAAGCTGCTTGCACACTATATGTGCCACCTCCAGATTAAAATCATCATCACAAACTGTGCCCCAGTGTCCATTGTGCAGGATTTCCAGTCGGCCTTCATTGGGCACTCTTGACTGACCAGCTAAGCGCAGTTGGATTGGCTGTGTCCCTGTTTGAGGTTGTAAACAACAGAAGTCTACCAGACATGTCAGTGATACTATTAACAAACCAAGACTGGATTTGTATGTGTCCATTGCTGCTTTTTGGGTGGTGGATTCTGGTCAGATGATTCAGATGATCCCTGTTTGTTACCTGGAAAGAAAAAAAAGAAGACACTTTAAGTTGTTATGAGCTGATGATGTCAATTAAGAATGTTCAATCTTCCATTCTATTGGGTGATGTTGTGCTGGGTTCCATGAGGCAAGGAGCTGGATACATTTACCTCTAATAACCTACCCAGATTTTCCACCACTTGTTTTGAACTTAAACGCATTGGGTGAACATAGACTCTTTTGAGGTGGAGTGTGATGACAGAAGCTACATTTTCAAGTGGCCTCGTGACAGCAGCACCCCTGCAGTACAGGATCATTATAGCCTATAATACTTTGTTGGAGTAAATCATGTGCAACTAATGACATAGCTAAGCACATATAACTGAT